>APFE030825228.1:6433-41545 GCA_000404065.3 Pinus taeda | reverse complement strand
TGATAGTTGTACGGTGTTAGGATCGATGCTTTGGGAAACTCCATTTTTCTGTCAATCTTCGATCTTCGAGCTGTAATACCTGCAAAATAAAGCACTGGTGCGCATTTTATCTAGCAACCTGTGGGCTCCGACACCATGTAAATGTGTTAGAAAACCTGCATAGATGAATCTAGTTAGTAAAGGTTGAACACACAGCTTTGCAGAGCAAAAACACTAAAAGAAAATCGAAAGAAGAAAATAATGATTCATTAGAAAATATGTTACAATGCTCATGATATAGCATTACTGGGTGAAGATCCCAAGGTAATGCACTATAGTAGTGATCAATGAGAAAACTCAACACCTACAACAAGTTCCGGAGATAACTAGTCAGTTGTGGAGTTAAAGAAGGAGCAAATCAAGGAGTAAATCATGCAAAAGGAATCTTGCATGCAATCCCATGCTCTAACTAAGAGTCCGCATGCAGATGTGTAGTAGATGCATGTAGTTGCATGCTTTAACTAAGAGTCCGCATGCAGTTGCATGCTATAACTGAGAGTCTGCATGTAGGTGTAGTAGTTCCAACAGAATACACACCTGACTAAGGTTATGAAAAGGAAAGATTTGAGAGAGCATGCAATGGATATCTCATATGGTCCAGCTAAATGGTGGGAGAGCCCTACCAAACCCTCGCAATAAGGGCTGGACATTGTAAAGTGATTACCGTGATTAACTGAGTCAAGTACTTTACATTTGGTCAAATATTTTTTATTATCCCATTTGTCACCTACTACATTGCAAAAGTGTTCCTCCCTCGTCACCTTTTACATTGGATTTATTTTGTCAGACGGAAAAAGTATTTGTCTCTCTGGATCACTAGAGATGTTTTGCTTCGCAAGGAAAACGTCTGAAACGACCATTTGACAAATAACATATAATCACATCGGTAAACGTTGGCCGCCATAAAAAAGGGTGGTCCTTTTGTAAAAATGAAAAGAATATAGCTTAAAAAAATAGTGGTCCTGCTGTAAAAATGAAAGAATATATTTTTATTAGCTTTTAGGGGGCGGCTTGTTGGCCAGCTAACTGCTAAGGCTTTCGTGTAGCTGTTTTGGTTTCAGGTTCAAATTTTATCTTATGGGTTCTTTGCGTTTAGGATAATACAGTTGCATGTGGCAGCCTTCAACCCGTGCTACAAGAAATATATTGGTATTACCAATTCTATATAAATTTACTGGCATATAGCAGTCTAAAAAAATAATTAGACTTAAAAATTTGACAGCATACTTCACTTCTAAGCTCAGCAGCCTCTATTATAGACAGACATCCTAGCTACCCAGAGAGGTTACAAAGTATCTGAATACTTATTTTCAGCTCACGCTGGGAGAGGATACAGTTATACTTGATATTGCCTAACCTCTCAGATTCATTCAACTTACAACATTTTTTTTAATTTAATATGATATCTTAAAATATGATTTTAAGATATCATATGATTATTTTTTATATTATATTATATTATTGCCATTTAAGCAAAGACTTCAAACAGCAATATGAGCCTTGTGACATTATGAGAATAGGAAGAAAAGATTGAACAAGTGCATTGTCCTGATATATGGAAAGCTAATTGGATTGTATAGATAATGGAAGGATTTGGGTACATATAGAATATTGCGTTTTGCGTTTTATTTTCTGCATGGTGGAAATTTTATTAAGTGAATGTTAGTTAGTGTAATGAAGCACACAATGGGGAGAAAATTATTTCTTAGTAATAAAGGAATGATACAATGTTATTAAACAAAGAAGTTGTACTTGATAGTTTTGGGAAAGAGTCATTTATATTCATCAATTTGTTTATTTTTAGTTAGTTTAGTTTGATGTTTAGTTTATTATATTTAGATATAAATTATTGTCACAGTTAATTAATAAGGAAAATGACATTTTCTCATAAATTTAGCAATATAATTTAGAGAGATATTTTGATTTATAGTTATTAGTACTTTAGCAATCAATTTGCCTATTGACCACTATATTATTATTTTCGCATTGACCAATGAAAACAATATTATTTTTTAAAAGTAAATAAAGTATAATTTATTATAATTGAAAAAGCAATATTTTTTTAACATTTAATTGAACAAAAATTTGAATCTCTTACTTCACACTTGGTACCATCTTTCCCATATCACCGATAAAGTTTCCCATGACTTTTAGCACCAACATACCAAACATGGCACACCCTTGGAAATAGTAATTACTCCCACATGAAGATCTAGCAAGATCGAAGTAGAGTGATGCACAAAGAGATAACCTGAGTTAAGTGCAGTCCAGGTTTAGAGTATGAGTTAACCGAGTGAAGTGTGAGGTAGTTACAATTCAACCTTATTTTTGGAAAAGTCAAATATAGTCTATGTTTGCATATTGAAGTTATTTTGAGTGAATCGCTAGTTGAAAAACAAAAATACCCCATGTCGGGTTCATTGTAATCAAGTCAAGTCTAATCAAGTATATGTGAAAGCTAAGAGCCTCAGCACTATGGATAATTGTATGTTAGAATCAAGTTTATGTGATGAATAGAAGAGCCACAACTCGTGTTATTGTATGTGAGAGAAATTTTGTGTCTTTCGTCCTCTACCTTTCCAACATAAATCTATGCAACATACTTGCATTGTTCCTAGTTCATTCCTAGTTTAGTTCCTCAACTAAATTCAAATTGTTTCTTTAGTAGAAGTGTGATACCTCAACAACTGCATCCACGAGATCTACGAAACATGCTTCGACGTTATGATTTCCTCTACATTATAGGTTCATGTCCTCACGTTTATGTAATTGGAATGTGCTAACCACTAGCAAAACATTGGGCATCATGGAGAAAATGTTGATCACACAAAAGCATATGAGTTCGTATTGGTAGTGATTCAATGGATATCCATAAGTCAATAAAGAGATCGTTTACTCCACGTCTCTTGCTTCAACTTTCGTACTTAACGTTGTTCTTGGCACACAATATTCCATCAAACCTCACCCTAACTGGATCTCGCTACGAGGGGTAAAGCATTTTCGATGAAGTAACAATAACTTAATTTAAACGTTTCTTAGAATTTTATCTTTTGTACATTGCTTGATAATCATATTGGGGATTGTAGGCTACACGGTGAAACGAGAAGGCCATTGGAAAATGGAGCTTATGTCCAATATGTATAACATATTTATGGAATCATTTCACACTTATTTTGGATGACACCTTGTCAAGAAGGTTTTTCACTTATATTCTCCAAAGTTGGTTTTGATTGCGTCAATGAGTTGTTAGATAGCTAATATTTTGGATTAGGTTTGTGTTATGGTGATTGGTTATTAGAGCCCAAGAAGACCCATAGACTGGATCAACAATTTCTTTATGTATTTATATGTACATTGTGTACATCATTCTTTGAGATCAATATTTAATATATGTTTGAATTTGGTTTCCAAAAAATGTGTTGTCGTATAATGGTATGAGAGCATAATTTTATCAATTTGTTGATTGAGTTGAGCCACTAGTTTTGTGGCTTTCTCGGGTTCTCTTTTTTTCTTCGCCGTTGGAGTTTTTTGCTGCAACCTGTTCATGGTGTTGAGAGTTAGTGACATTACCATTCAGAAAGTGTGTTATCTCTTTGAACATTTGTGAGAGTTCAACGTTGTAATAGAACTAAGAAAGGGTGGCTCTATCCACCGATTTTGAGGCAAGTAACTGCAAGAAGGGATAGGAGACTGCCACATTCAATTAAGGATACAACCATGTCCAATTAAAGAAGTATTGGACTCGACAAAAGTGGATAGCGAGAGAGGAGATGTTGTTGGCCTGAAAACCTTATGGACATGCAACTACATTTCAATTAAGGAAAGGTGTGATTTGGACTATTTCTATTGGCTCTTGGTGATACTGAATGTTGTCAATTTATGTTGTTATGTTTATATTACTCACATATACATGTACACGAAAGTGAAGAAAATAGTTAAAAAAAAAAACTTTTCTCTTCTTCGTTTTGGAACATTTGATTACTACTATTCATCTATAGTGGCTGTAAACCCAAAAGATGTAAATAACAAAAGTTCAGGCCTTGATCAAGTATTCATATTTTTTGGGCCAGATGTCGCCCCTGAGGGTGTTTATTGACCTAGATTATGCACTGTTAGGAGTCACTTGTGTGGTTGACCGACATCTTGCTAGGGTTTTGGGTATCACGCCCCTATCACAGCTAAAGCTACATGTACCTTTATTCTAGCTATTCTATTATTTTCGGGATCTTTTCAATGTTGGCTTTGACTTATCTTTGTTTTTCCTTTGAACTGTCTATGTAAATAGTGACACATCATTTGCATACTGTGATGAATAGAAGAGCCACAACTCGTGTTATTGTATGTGAGAGAAATTTTGTGTCTTTCGTCCTCTACCTTTCCAACATAAATCTATGCAACATACTTGCATTTTTCCTAGTTCATTCCTAGTTTAGTTCCTCAACTGAATTCAAATTGTTTCTTTAGTAGAAGTGTGATACCTCAACAACTGCATCCACGAGATCTATGGAAACATGCCTCGATGTTATGATTTCCTCTACATTATAGGTTTATGTCCTCACGTTTATGTAATTGGAATGTGCTAACCACTAGCAAAATATTGGGCATCATGGAGAAAATGTTGATCACACGAAAGCATATGAGTTTGTATTGGTAGTGATTCAATGGATATCCATAAGTCAATAGAGAGATTGTTTACTCCACGTCTCTTGCTTCAAATTTCGAACTTAACGTTGTTCTTGGCACACAATATTCCATCACACCTCACCCTAAGTGGATCTCGCTGCAAGGGGTAAAGCATTTTCGATGAAGTAACAATAACTTAATTTAAAAGTTTCTTAGAATTTTATCTTTTGTACATTGCCTGATAATCATATTGGGGATTGTAGGCTACATGGTGAAACGAGAAGGCCATTGGGAAATGGAGCTTATGTCCAATATGTATAACATATTTATGGAATCATTTCACACTTATTTCGGATGACACTTTGTCAAGAAGGTTTTTTCACTTATATTCTCCAAAGTTGGTTTTGATTGCGTCATTGTGTTGTTAGATAGCTAATATTTGGGATTAGGTTTGTGTTATGGTGATTGGTTATTAGATCCCAAGAAGACCCGAAAACTGGATCAACAATTTCTTTATGTATTTATATGTACATTGTGTACATCATTCTTTGAGATCAATATCTAGTATATGTTTGAATTTGGTTTCCAATCAATGGGTTGTCGTATAATGGTATGAGAGCATAATTTTATCCATTTGTTGATTGAGTTGAGCCACTAGTTTTGTGACTTTCTCGGGTTCTCTTTTTTTCTTTGACGTTGGAGTTTTCTGCTGCAACCTGTCAATGGTGTTGAGAGTTAGTGACATTACCATTTAGAAAGTGTGTTATATCTTTGAAGATTTGTGAGAGTTCAACGTTGTAATAGAACTAAGAAAGGGTGGCTCTGTCCACCGATTTTGAGGCAAGTAACTGCAAGAAGGGATAGGAGACTGCCACATTCAATGAAGGATACAACCATGTCCAATTAAAGAAGCAGTGGACTCGACAAAAGTGGATAGCGAGAGAGGAGATGTTGTTGGCATGAAAACCTTATGGACATGCAACTACATTTGAACTAAGGAAAGGTGTAATTTGGACTATTTTTATTGGCGCTTGGTGATACTGAATGTTGTCAATTTACGTTGTTATGTTTATATTGCTCACATATACATGTACACGAAAGTGAAGAAAATAGTTTCAAAAAAAAAAACTTTTCTCTTCTTCATTTTGGAACATTTGATTACTACTATTCATCTATAGTGGCTGTAAACCCAAAAGATGTAAATAACAAAAGTTCAGGCCTTGATCAAGTATTCATATTTTTTGGGCCAGATGTCGCCCCTGAGGGTGTTTATTGACCTAGATTATGCACTGTTAGGAGTCACTTGTGTGGTTGACCGACATCTTGCTAGGGTTTTGGGTATCACGTCCCTATCACAGCTAAAGCTACATGTACCTTTATTCTAGCTATTCTATTATTTTCGGGATCTTTTCAATGTTGGCTTTGACTTATCTTTGTTTTTCCTTTGACCCGTCTATGTAAATATTGACACATCATTTGCATACTATAATAACTCAATCTTACTTTTATCACTGAAATAAATCCACGCTTTCCAATATCCATTATTTTGTTTAGTTGCAAATGGAGTTGCTTTTTGAAGAAAAAAGTAACGAATTTGATGTTGTGTTATGTGATGCCTTACTACAATGATTAAAAAAAAAAAATCATTGATTTCCATATTATGAGGAAGAGGCATTAAAAGAAACCAGTGGCATGGAACTCGAATAATAGGGAGACAAAAGTGGACTGTGGAAGAAGGAAAGAAAAGGACAGAAATAAATAGTTTTGGAAAGAAAGTTGGTAAATGTTATTCTTTATATTATGTTGACTTGGGTTTTAGTTGGTTGGTTTTTGTTGACTTCGTTGGATACTCTCTTCCCTAGAATGAATTTGATTTTTTTATGAGTCCTTTGATGAATCCAAATTGTGAACTGTGTTCAATTAAAGGGACAAAGATAAGGTAGAATATAATTCCATTCCTCCCTACCTTTTGTTTTGGCTCATATTGTGCAGCAATTTGTGATTTGGTTGATCCTTTGTTTGACTCTCATCGAGTTGTATCACTCGTTTTTTATGTGTGTCTTTAAATAAATATCACGTTGAGTAAGAGTTCAAGGTATTTGTTGTTTCACATTATTTGGTCAAGGAAGAATACAACATTTTTATGGTGATATTACTTTGACTTCAATAAAAGGATAAATAAGGCACTGTGGTTAGAAAATCTAATTTGGTATATTAAAGGTTATAAGGTCACAAGTTCAAATAGTGTAAGATAATTTTGGCTAGAAATTTTTTAAGTTGTCTTTGTTTTAAGTAGTCAAATTAGTTTTTAAAACATGTGCATTTTCGGTTGAACCCGACACCCAAGGTTGAGTAAAATGGATCAAATTAAAAATGTATTAGAAATCTTAAACAATCTCATTAGTTCCATTGTTGATGAAACTATACATGCCATCAAAGTAATTCTTGTTGATATTAGAGTCTGTTTACATGATGCATTGGATACAACCTACTAGCCCCGACAGTGGAATGTTATAGCCACATCCGCCTCCTCCTCCAAAGAGATGTACTAGCTCTGTCCAATGGAGAAGCCAAGGCGCGTTACAATACTGTCCAACCCTTCTTCAAAATAGTCTTAGTAGAAGCTTGGTTGATTGTTATAGACATTTTTGGGCACTGCAACCCCAACCATAAATTTCCATAAACTGAGGGATCCTAAGTCCCTAAAAGTGTTGCTTGAATACCCAAATGAACAAGGTCAGTTGATTACATCATCTCCTAGAAGTTCTCCACAGAAAACTGCTCAAAAATGGTCAAAACTGGACCATACTGAATGCCCAGTGCAGAGGGTGTGATGCATATCACCTTCCCAGTGTAAAGGGTGTGATGCATACTAGATGGCCCCTCTATAGGGTGCGATGGGCGGGAATGGACAAATGGCAGAGACAATTTGTGAGGTGGATGATCATAGAATCTTCCAGAAACTTCCCCTCTGACACTTGCCTCTCTGATTTCGACCAGGGATGAGTTAGAGATCATCAATATCCAAGTGGAATTAAGAAATATCAGAGAGAGGATACTAATCAAAATCCGAGAAGCTAACTCACCCCCCTACAATCATCTATATATGGATCCCTCATCACATAGATCCAAAGGCTGGAATCTTGTATCTTGTAGAGAAGTGTTGTCAGTTTTCTGGTGTAACATCATAGTGTTGGGTGATCTAAGCTTTACTTGAGGTGAAGAAGGGCTTTCTTGTTGGAGAATGATGCTGGGTTAGAACAATTGGTTGTAATCCTCTTGCTATTCTTGATATTAATAAAGTTATTCAAGTTTTCCTCCACATTCGTGTATGTTTGATTGTATATGCATTTATGTGGTTAATACATATCTAGTCCTGTGTTGTTTATGAATATAGATCTCTGTTCTTCGATAGTATTATGCTACTTTGATTCCAAAGGTGCTCTTTTAAGCTGTGTAGACAAAGAAGGAGTGGCAAAGATCTATAAAAAAGGAGAGGAACTGAGCAAGGAACTAAGTGCAAGACAAAGGTTGGTGTCATCTATTCCCCTCTTGTCTATTTTTCATAAAGGAAAACGAAAGTAGTTTTAACTTGTTTGTTTCTAAGATAGCTACCAGTATTAGTGGGAATAGCAACTCTAAGTGGACACTATTCCTGGTAACAAAATGGTGACTCCACTAGGGAGCGAATAGATTGTTTGTTAGTCTATTTTTGTTTGTTTGTTTTATAAACTTATAGATGGAGCCTGAAGTCAAGCCAACTAGCGTTCGAACTGCATTTGCTATGCAAGTGAAAAGTAGATCAATGTTGCTTCAGTCTATCTCTGGGTTTTGTTTATAAATTGAACAATCGATCTATAAACACTCTAATTTCCCTAAGTGATGGCTCTAGTAACCTCCTTAGATCAACCCCTGTGATTTATATTTACTGAACATCACTTACTCGGCCTAAATCAAAGATCTGAACTGCAAATTGTGATCAAAGAATGGATAAAAATCTCGAACTGGTACCATCGCACCCTCCCTTCAAGGCAGACTGTATGCATCACACTTCTCGTGTGCAGTAGGTGCGCTGGATACTGGATTCCCTGTGTGACAGGTGCAATGGTCAAGGAAGGTTAATTTTACCTTCAGACTTTGGTTTTTCTTCACTCTTTTCAGTTCTATTCAGGAGTTTTGTTGTCTGTGGTCAGTATATCTCTGTGGAAAATCTCTTCTCTTCCATCATTCCGCCTCCATTGTGCAAAGAACTATAAGTTTTTTTATGTATTGTGCACCATTTCCAGTTCTTTTTTACAACGAAGTAGCGTAATTAGACTATTGTTCCTTGATCTGAAAGTGTCGCAAGTGTCGTTTTTAGTCATAGAAGAGAATCCCATTTTTCTTGATAGTCAATTGTACTGTTACTCTTATTTGTGATTTGAATTAGTAATTTTTCAAGTGTCGAAAACAATTTTCATTTCGAAATCACAAAGTGTCGTCCTTATCTTCACTTCATTTTGAAAAAGAAATTTGTTAGTATTGTCGCTTTGGAAAATAATTCAAATTTGCACTTAGCGTTCTTCTTGTCCTTCATACATTAAGAAGGCTGAAAACAAATACATGCATGTGCATTGGCATTTAGACTGCTTGGTTTGATTTAGGACAGTTCATTTAGTGTGTGCTCTATGCTCTTTGTTGAAAGACCCTCAGTTCTCTTTCCTTAGTAGCTAGGATTTTCATTGCCAAAAGAAGATTAAACATTTCTTTATCATCTTAGACTTCATTTTAGGAATTGTATACACATCACGTGGTGAACCTAAAAGGAAAATTTTTAAAGAATATCAACTATAAAATAAATTTAATGAATCTAAAAATGCTTTGGAACCTAATGCACAACATCTAGAAGTCTAGGCTAGATACATATTCCGACATCTTAAACCTGGTAACTGTTGTTTTCATTGTTGGTTGGGTGATTCCTCCACTTTGAGATGACAAGTTTCATTACGGAATTGTGCTACCACGTACCGTCAAGTATATATTGGGAGACCACAATAGGCTATATCATTTATCCTTAGGAAGCCATGTATACCACCCTATCGATCGCACTGCACTAAACACAACATTCAGGAAGATTAACTGTCGTACCGTAAAAGGTATTCTGCAGTTTTGCGATTGGTTTGGTAATGCCTCTACCTAGATTTCCAGAGAAGTATCTTTCGTTCCTTTTCAGAATCCTTAAAGGAAAAGGTCCATCTGAGCACTTGTCACTTCAGGCTCATTAAAAATTGAAGGTGACTAGAGTCATCTTTTGTTTTTTCTTGACTCTTAAAAATTGAAAAAACAAGTTGTGTCAAAGCGTCTAAAATTTATTTTAATCGGAATAACATCACAAGTTCCCTCGTTGGTCTTTAGGTTGAGAAAAATGGATTCTACCAACCAAGGATTTCCCCTTGGAGGAAATCGTAGTCCTTTCTCCTCTTGGGGAGATGTTGGTGCACCCCATATAACCACATTGTCACTTCCAGGGTTGACGATTGGTTTCCCCGTATGGCTCTTCTCTACCTCTATCATTCAGAATACCGTAATTCTTGAACAGTCAAGTCAGCAACTAGGTGATACTAGAGTTACCCCCCAACCTTCCACTTCGTCTGTTTCTCCCTCTCCTCCTTCCTCTTCGCTTGATGAAGCTGGTAAAGCTAAAGATCAAGTAACTGAGAAGAATAAGAAACAGAAAGAGAAAAAGGAAAAGAAGAAGAAGGAGTCAAAAGCAAAAGGGGGCAACCATGTTTCGTCTAGCGAAAATCCTCACACCGCACTGTCTAAACCTGAATCTCCATGTGTCATTTGCAAAGGAGATCACTATCATCGAGATTTTCCTTACATCCCTCGGATCTTAAGGGACTGGTCTCTTCGTTTGCACAATGTGGTGTCGTCAACATCTGATGATCATGTTGAAAGTACACCATCAACCAGTGAAAGCGAAGTATCTGGACAAAAAAGGAATCGAAAATTTCCTTGTAAACTGTGTGAAGGCGATCACATCGTCCACCGTTGTCCCTTCCTAGACGAAGCCAAAAGAGTTTTGGATGACTGTCCTGCCTCACCGCTACGGCTCCCTCCTGGATACAAGAAACTCTAGCTGAGTCCACCACTGGTTGAAAATCCGACCAACATGCCACTGTGGTAGGTCAAAGCATCTATCATTGAAAATGAACCCTCTGAATCCATACCTAACGAAATTCAAAAGGTCTAGGCGGCAGTTGACCCTGTTTTGCCTTCAGAGGGATCATCTTTGAATGATACCGTCACTGAAGAGAAAGAGAACGACACCATTCAAATTCTTTTTGTAAACACAGACTCTGATGAACTTGGGGGCAGTCTACCTGTTCCTTTACCGCAGGAATGAAGTTCATCAAAGTCATATTTGGCCGTCTATTCGGTCCCACCTCCAAGCAACCTAGTCATTTCCTTCGATTGGAATCTACCAGGCAGACCCTGTTTACCAGCTAGTGTGCCATTCCGAATCATTGTACAAGATTACAGAATGGTAATGGCTGGTACCATCATAGATGAAGTGGCTTCTATGAGTATCCTTTCCTCAACTACTTGGAAAGTGCTTGGTTCGCCATCGCTTCTGCCTAAAATGAGAAATCTGACAGGCTTTGATAAAGGAACCCGTCGACCGTTAGGGATCCTTCCAAATGTGCCCATTACTTTGAGAAGGAAAACCATTCACATGAACGTGATGGTAGTCCAAGGACCCCTAGATTATAATCTACTCCTTGGGCATGACTATATTTATTGCATGGGAGCCGTCGTCTCCTCACTCTTTAGAGTAATGTGTTTTCCGCATGGAGGCAGAGTGGTCAAGCTCGTAGACCAGCTGCTATTCCCCAGTTCAGACATAGAAAATAGCCAAATTCCATCTCTAAATGGTCTTTTCATGCAAGGAATGTCTCATCGATCTCCAGTCCGTCCACCTGATGAGCGCCAGTGATTCAGGAGGATATGGCTGAAACCCAGGGGGCATGCACCCTGGCCTGCTTCGGCAGCGAAACTCTAGGTATAAAGTAGGTTTCCATGGAGGAAGATGACTGGTCCGACACCCGTACTAACAGGAAAAGGGAGTTAGACCAGAATCAGATTCCCTCGTCAAGGTTAAGAGGTTGGGATTTAGAACCACCCTGGTCTAGATGAACTAAGCCAGGAAGTGTTTCTATCTGCAACGTGGATGGAAACTATCTTTGAAAAGTAAGAGCTTCTATATGGTAACCTAGAAATTTTTCATTATACCTGGGGGCATGCAAACCTTTTTGCATGCAAGCGAAGAGGGACCATTTATTTTTTAAATTTGTAGGTCCTCTAACCCTTTAAACTCGTAGGATTGGTTGTTTCCTAGCTTGCATAAAGAAAGGATCCAGGGAAAAACTTTAAAAGGTGCAAGCTCCATAAAAAATGGCATCTTAGATAAGATATCTTTATTATATGACTGGCACGAGTGGTTTTAACACCGAATTCAAGCTCGTTAAAACATAAACATAAGCAATGAGAAAATGTTTCCCTCAGAGTTTAAGCTCATTAAAAAATGAACCGATCCCCGGTAAATAACCATTGTGAATGCATTATCATCAGCTTTTGAGCCTTGGTCGTGTTCTCATCATCACCTCCACTCTATTTTAGCCGATCATTCGCCTCCATTTGATTTTTTACCCCTTTGGAGGAACATCTGTGAAGAGTGATTCTATTGGCCATCCTTGTGACATTGCTATGATTGGAAAATTCCAAACCTTACCTGGCCGCTACCTGAAATCATCACTCGTTCCTCGAAAAACGAGTCTCCTTTAAGGTCTTTTCAACTGACTCGTAAAATATGAAAATATTGTTGAGTGATTAGCCTCTCCGGCTCGTTAAAGTCATCAGAAGTGATATCCCTCCTCTAGATTTTAATTTTTTTGGACTTGAGGGATTATTACACAAAAAGATCAAGCGCTTGTCTTGTTCGGCTCGTTAAAACTATTGAAAATTCATCCATTTCGTATTATTTTATGCTTTCTCGGACTTAAGGGATTATATGATGAAAAATAATCATTGGATTTTCCTTTCCATCCCTTTCAGACTCTCTAAGATTGAAAAGGACCGAGTTATCTTTGTCGTTAAACTCGTTAAAACCTAATAGCGAAAAACTTGTCCAAATGGACGAGAACGAGTTTCACTGTCGCTAGGCTTGTTAAAACATAGCAACAGGTTCACCCGAAGGGCAAATTATAGAACAAGCATATATTATCCTCCTCAAGCTTGACAAAAATAAAGAGGTACTGGTCAGCAATGACTGCGGAAAATTAGGAAGAAAACATGAAGAAACTTTAGTGGTAGTAAGTCGCTCTTGAACATGACACTTTCTCTCCGCATCTGAGTCGGGTTGGGTTGTTCTGTTCACTGGTCACATCACTATTGGTCCATCACACAATCCATCTTTGGGGTTAACGCTACCAATCCATCATCAGTTTCGCCGATATGTTCAAGAGAAGTCGCTCAGATAATTCACCTGTGTCTCATCCGCTGCAATACATTCACGCTCCATTCCTTCATGACCGCCACCCTGAACCTCTTATCATCAAATCGTTTTCACCTCCAAAATCATTTGCTCCATTTCGTGTCGTAGATGTGGGATTCATTAAGGCCCTCCTACGACGGGTCACTTCTTGTCGACATCAGCTCATTATCCAAAAAGTTGACCTAGGAACAACCCCTTTCAGTGCTTTGAAGCTTGCATGCCTCAATGGCAAGTTTCTCACTTTCGGCGACAAGTTTACATCAATGACCTTCGACCGGAAGATTTTGCGTGGTGTTTGACACCAAGCCCCTTTTTCACACCATGCGAATTGTAATGTAGTACCTTGAGGATCATTGACATTATTGGTGACTCCTCTCGCACCTGTTAACAACTTACATCATTGGCTGGTAATCAGGTGATGTCTTTCCATGTTTGACTTGAAAACATTTTTCACATGGATCGACTTGTACTCTGATTGAAGATGGAATGAGTTTTGAAGACCCCAGATCTAGTTTCATCCATCTGGGCTACGATATATTCAGGAATATAAAGACATCAAATGTACATCATTGTCGAACAGATGATCATCCAAATCAAAGGATGATGACTCAGTCCGAATCATCAGTCTGCTACACAAACGGTTGTCTGTCCTATGTACATGAAAGTGAATTTATAAAGCTGAGCATGGGAATGCCCGCCTCAGCTATATCATGAAAAATATTATGAAGATAATGTATTGAATTGTATCTTATTATAGGTCACCTCCCAACTCGAAAAAACCTCGGATCCTCATGGTAAAGTATTTCACCTGACATCAAAAGATTAACGACCTCATGCTTTAGGGGGAAACTGTTATAGACATTTTGGTCACTGCAACCCCAATCATAATTGTCCATAAACTGAGGGCTCCTAAGTCCCTAAAATTGTTGCTTCACTACCTAAAGGAACAAGGTCAGCTGATTACATCATCTCCCAGAAGTTCTCTACATAAAACTACTCAGAAATGGTCAAACCTGGATCATACTGAATGCCAAGTGCAGAGGGTGTAATGCATATCACCTTCCCAGTGTAAAGGGTGCGATGCATACTAGATGGCCCCTCTGTAGGGTGCGATGGGTAGGAATGGAAAAATGTCAGAGACAGTTTGCGAGGTGGAAGATCATAGAATCTTCCATAAACTTCCCCTCTGACACTTGCCTCTCTTATTTCGACCAGGGATGAGTAAGAGATCATTAATCTCCAAGTGGAATCAAGAACTATTAGAGAGAGGACACTAATCAAAATCCTAGAAGCTGACTCACCCCCCTACAATAATCTATATATGGATCCCTCATCACAGAGATATAGAGGTTGGAATCTTGTATCTTGTAGAGAAGTGTTGTTGGTTTTATGGTGTAACACCATAGTGTTGGGTGATCAAAGCTTTACTTGAGGTGAAGAAGGGCTTTCTTGTTGGAGGATAGTGCTGGGTCAGAACAATTGGTTGTAATCATCTTACTATTCTTGATATTAATAAAGTTATTCAAGTTTTCCTCCACATTCGTGTATGTTTGATTGTATATGCATTTGTGTGGTTAATACATATCTGGTCCTGTGTTGTTTATGAATATAGATCTCTGTTCTTCAATAGTATTATGCTGCTTTGATTCCACAGGTGCTCTCTGAAGCTCTGTATACAAAGAAGGAGAGGAATACATCTATTGAGAAGGAGAGGAACCGAGCAAGGAACTAAGCGCAAGACAAAGGTTGGTGTCCTTTGTTCCCCTCTTGTCTATTTTTCATAAAGGAAAATGAAAGTAGTTTTAACTTGTTTATTTCTAAGATAGGTACCAGTCTTAGTGGGAATAGCAGCTCTAAGTGGACACTATTCCTGGTAACACTGAACAAAAGCCTATACAATGACTTATAAGAAACTATTTATAGCAAAGGGTGGGGTGACCCTTGACATTCCCCTTTGTGACCATTCAACTACCCTCGTGACTCTTCACCTACTTTATGATTGTTACATCCACTCTTGACACTTGACTTACACTTAACATGACTCGACATTATAATTTACATGAACCCATGTGAACAATGGCTTGGATAAGCCAACTAGACATCATTTGGACATAGACCACCATAGAAATCTGACTACTCGACATGCTCATGCTGATCAACAGTGACATATTGATGTCAATATTGGTAGTCCTTGAGAGTTTATGTGTGTTCTACTATGACATCTGTCTGAAACCTGAACCTTGCCTCCATGGCATTTGGGTACACTACTCCCGCTCCTCTGTCCAACTCGTCTATGAATATTCGCATCATTGTCTTCAACATGGCTAGACCAAAAACGTACTTGCGCATGATGTATTCACTAAGAGGAAAGTTTGGGCTGGTGTTGGTGTGCATCAACTCATCGAGTCAAGCTCCTATCAGACCTGCATCTTGGTCTTGACGTGGGTTAGAGTCCCAAGTGATGGGATCGCATGAGTGTGCACTATAACCTCCATGCTTTTGAATACCCGTGCATGAGAAGCCTATATGCTAGTGATGAGTTGCGGTAGGTCTTCATAGTTCTGGATATGACTTTGGATATGTTCTTGTAGCTCAACTGTATTGGCCTTCAACATCTTTGGGAAGTGAAGCGGGGCTCCCTTGTACTTCATCGTCCATTCTTACATGTCATCAACAACAGTATGTATGTTCTTCAAGGTACGTGCTTTTCTCGCACATCGCTACTACCATCCGTGGAGATGAACGACTACTTGATGCATAATACCAAACTTGGAGTACAATGCTCGCATAACTGTGTCCAAGGACAATACTTCATCTAGTATTGCTTTCTTAAGTTCAACTCGAGCGAACAATGTCACCAAGTCTCCACCCTGCTTGACCACCTGTAGTTCCTTCGTGATTCACTCATTCTCGGCTATGATAAAATAAACACATGAGGTAGTGGCTTCGACATACACTCTAGTTGCATCAGTAAACACAGCTAGATGCTTATGCACATCGGTCATAATCACTTTCTATTCAAATTGAGCAGGGGATGTTTGGTCCTCTGGAGTCAGTACTCTCTAAGATTGCACAACTTTGTGATGAGATTCGTCAAAGGAGATGTTGTGCATCTCTGTTTCTAGTTGACCACCAAGGATCTTAGTGCCTCCTTGGTCATTTGAGACCTTCTCATCATCAGGATGCAATGAAGTGGATGATTCAACCTCTTTATGGTGAGGCATGAGGTTGGTATCTTGTTCCAATTCCTACTGCTCCATGTCTGCATACAACTATTGAAGTGCCTATTCTATTTCATGAGAAAAGTCTTTCCCCTGCAATGGTTCACCCTGTTCACTTGATGTCAACTGTTCAAATGAATCAACTACTTGTATGGATGCTACTTCATTAATCTGCACGTGATTCACCCTCTGCTGAATCTGCTCTTGCTATGCTTCCTGCTCCTGTTAGCATAACTCTTGTTCTTTCCAGAGTTTCTCCATGAGCTCATACAACTCCTTCTCTCCTTCTTCCATTCTCTTCTTATCCTTATACCTTCACACGATTCGCTTGTCACGCTGTTTTCTCTTTTCTTGAATAGCCATAGTTACTTGTTCTACAAGTGGATTTCATCAAAACTTGTAGCTTTGCTCCTCCTCCATCTAGTCGACAATGTTTCTCTTCCCTTTCTCGCACACAGGTATGCCTGGCTCTGCTGCTGTTACTACTACTGCTGGTGCTCTTCGTGGTGTTGTTTCATGCTACTTTGTAAACCACTCTATGGAGAAGCCAACCCGTTCATTGGGTCTAGAGGAATTGTAATAGTTCTCCATGAGTCCTCCTCAACCCAATGACATGTCCCATGGATCTAGTTGAACTTAAATCTTGCACAATTATCCTTCACAATGCAATGTGGGTCATACAGGTTGAAGCTTTGGAGGTTGAAAGGATACTTCCTCATCTTCTCTGCTTCGACATCCGCTTTGTTGATGTTCCGGATCTCATATAACCCAATCCACAATGGGAGAGTAGGCCAAGGTGCCTTCTTCTTCCTCTGTAGTCTAGATGTCAATCATGTCAAGATGTGGTATGCTGCTTCCTGCATGACAAGCATGTCCAAGGAAAACTTTGGCAGAACATGCAGAGACATCTCCATACTGAACACTCAAATAAACGTGCAAGATGGTGAGGCATACCAATCTGCAATGCCTATCAATGCCTTCGTTTCTTCCTTTGACATTTAGGGAGGATCCTATTCAAATATAAACCTATACACTGGGGTGAAAAAATGGTTAGATAGCTATATGATCACTTCTATGAAGCTGCATTCGGACAATAGCTTGAGATACATGTTCACAGCATTGTTTGTCGGTGATCATGCCCAATCCAGGCCCAGGAATTCATGTCAGGCACACACTGCATCTAGAATGTAAGTTGACATATAAATCTCTACATGCATACCCTCAGGTGATTTTCGAGCCTTCATGACTTGCTCCTTCAGCTGATGAGCCAGTATGTCAGACTAGTTGCATGGTCTTCCATCTCTAGCCAATTGGTCCAATGAAACCACCCAACTCCGAGGGAAGGTATTAGTGCTTACTTGGCCAATCGACATGTGAATATGACCAATAATTGGTATGCCTTCCTCAATATCTTTGTCTTATAAATATGATTGGGTGTCATCCTGAAATGAGCTAGCTCCTTTACCCAATTGTTCAGAATGTCTCTAAAGTGGAATCTCTTGTTAGGCAAGCTGAATGGGGGATTCATGATAGTCATGGGCGTGTTCATTTGATACATCTCATCGTAATCTTGTGCCCAGAATGTTGGAAGCTTTGTCCCACTAAGACTGCTCAAGGTCATTGTCTCCGAGTCAGTGTGAGAGGCGATCCAGTGAATCATATATGTGCATGGGAACATGGGGTATCTACATGGAATCCAGTACAAACCAGACTTATGGATGTTCACGTACACCTGAAAATATTTAAGGTATTCCCCAAAAGTACTTGTGAATGTTTCATTCACCTCTTGCCACTTCAGTTTGATGTCCTTGTCTAGATATCTTCATATCTTCATAGATCAGCAAACCAGAGGACACCTACTTAGTTGCTACTCCAGTTGTAATACCATCAATGTCCTGAGATCCTGTTTGCTTGGAAGCCATTGAGACAGATCAACACCTGAAGATATTGAAACAAGAAGCATGTATGGCAAGAAATATGTCAGTGAAAACAAAGTAAGTTTGAGGAAGGACATAGCACATACCTAGGAAACTGATGAGCAAGATTACGCAAATTTCACTGGGAGGTTGAGTGACTGGCTACGAGAACTATGCAAAAGGTAGTCTAGGTTGTCTAGGAGGCTAGACTGGTTGTTGGATCTGCGAAATGTGCAATCTAGTTGGGCAGCTAGTTGCTAGGATTATGCAATGCGCAGTCCCGGTCAGGAAGCCTGCTTTCCCAGCGACAAATTTGCACAATTTCTTGGGCCAAGCAGCCACTATCCTCTAGGAATGCGTAAAATAGTATAAGAGTCCAATGCCAGTATAGAATGCGCAAATCTAGAGAGAAAGGTGAGCCTTCCTTCCCCATATTACGCAATGTAACCTTGGTGAAGGTAGAGACATGGCCAAGGTTGGCCCGACTCGCCGATGGGCAACTGAAAGCAGGTAAGTCGATGAAATAGATGGCAACACTAAGTGATAGTAGAAGTGATAAATAGTGGATGAAAAACATGACTGGAGGATTCAACAAACAAATCAACATGCATGTGGGTGAGGTCGTTTTTTGATTGGATTGGGTGAACGTCCATGTAAAACTGTTTCATGCACGCGACAACAGTGAGATAGCAATGAAAAATGAAAAAAAGCTAGGACAGGCTAGAATAGATGAAAAAAATAGCAGGCATTCAAAGAAATCAAGCAAACAGAATTGACACAAGTGAACACACAAAAAGTGACAGAAATACTGAAAAAGACAAGTTGAGGCCACTTACCCATGAATAGTTGAGTTGGATGTGTCGAAGAGTCCTAGATGTGATGTGGGATTTCAAAGCTCCAAGATATATCTCAAAGAATGAGCTCTGATGTGTTGAATGGATTATTTTGGTCTCATGATGTGCATGCCACAAATCTAGGAAAAAGTGACACTTAGAGGTAAACTTCTAAAGAAACTTTGCATGTAACCCCCGGCTAATAAAAATAGCTCCCTAAATCATGGGATGCCTTTTTCATGTTGTCTCTTGCTATTCTAGGAAGGTCAAGTCATTCATGCATGCAAGCCAAGTTTCCTCGGTCCCGGGTGGAACTGGTCAACCGGACTGTTCATGCATGGGAGTGCTCAATTGCTCGGGAAAAATGTGCATTCCTAGCTTGGAGCAAGGTTGACTTCCCAGGAAGTTTGAGCAATTTCTAGACAGTGCAACTAACTGCTAACCAGATTTGTACAAGTCTTAGGTTGAATAGCCTGTTGTTGGGAAAACTTGCACAAATCCTGCTGGGAGGGTTAAATGGCAGGATTGCGTAATCCTGGAGCCCAGCAGGCTGTCAGAGAGGATTTCACAATTCCTATGGGGAAGGCTGGTTTCCCCCCATAAATGTGTAATTTTCCAAGGGAATTTGCTCAACCTATAGCTAGACCAGGCCCGGGTAAGTAGCGTGTGAGGGGAATGGATCGATTATGATCGACAAGCTTGCTTTCTGCGAGGAAAACACTGAAGCTTGAGTACCTGATGAAGCAAGACAAAGTGTTGTGTAAGGTTGGTAGGGAGGCTCCAAAACAGGCTAAGAAAAAATTTTGGAGGGTGGTTGTAGCCGCTACAACACTTGGCGACACACTGGTAGAACTCTAGCTCTCTACATAGACCTTGTTCACGAAAATCAAGCCTACCTCCGAAAATATTGTTTATTTCTTAGATCATCTTGGTTTCACATTAAATTGATTGTAATATGTAGCATCTTCTAATCCCTTGGTCGATTGATATAGATTCCAAGTCAAGGCAACATAGTTGTTTCAATTGGGGTTGAGGGGTATATAGGTGCATAAGCAATATAATCGTCAGAGTCTTACTTTCATCTCTGTGTTGCTCCACTACCAGCAAGCCTAGACAGTACCTCGGTGGAGTCACATATGAATGCAAGCATGGCTCCACTACCAACGAACTTAGTCAGTACCTCGGAAAAGTTACTTGCATCACCTCACTGCACAGGAAGCCTTTCTCTTCTTTCGCCTTATTTATTCTTCAATTGATTTTTTTGACTTTTCATTTTTTGTTTCCACTGTGCATGGCACTTATTCATTTCAGAGGCGAAAGAGGGATCCTGACTTATTGAAGGTAGAGGAGGTTGTTCCTATAGAGAAGTAGTTTATTATATCTCTAACATTCGTGTTAAGGTTTTGCCCCTCACCTTACTCTACTTGATTGAGCTGACAAGGGTTAAGCCAAAAACAATCGACTAGAGAAGCTGACACTAGTTAGCATGCAAGTGTTGTGTTTACACCAAGGTTCACTTCAAAGAGTACGTATTTTCCTTCGACGTATCATGGACTAAGAGTAACAAGATCATCATACAGAGGAAAGATGACAGATAACAAAGTAGTGATAGTTGTACAAGTCCTCTTGTACTTTACTCAGCTCCCTTCAAGAGTCATACATGGTTTCATGCAAGGCTAACCTACGAGTGAAACAAACGAAACAATAAACATCAAAGCAAAGCAAAAGTAGAAGCTAAAGTGAAAGAAAAGTAGGTAAGTAAACAAGCAAGCAAGCAAACACGTAAGCAAAGCATATGAGCAAACAAGCATGCAAGAAAACAGCTAAAAGTAAACACTACTCCTACTCCTCAACTAATGGTGCATGGGCCTGGTCATGTGAAGTGATACTTCCAATGAAGCCACAGTGCATTGGTACACCCATGTTGGTGAAGGCTTGGTCCCAGAGAAACCCAGTGGTGAAAACCAACAAGCAAGAGAAATATAACAATGAAGACAACCACTCTTCATTTTCAAAGTGCCCATGTGACATAAGTGAGTGCAGGTACATGATGGACAGTACATGGAATTCTCATGGTGTTGTGTGAAACTCTAAAGAATAAGCACACTCTTGACTATGACATGCAAGCAAACGAAAGAAACAAAGATAACTTGCATCATGAACAAGTTCTTGCAATGTAAGACTCCTCCAAAGCATGAGAAATGGGATCGTGCAGTTCGAGTGGAGGAAGTGTGATCTATGTGTGAGATTGATCTTCAATTCATACAGATGAGTGATTAGGAGCCCTGGGAGATTGAACTATTTCATGATTAGAAGTGAGACTAACCTCAAGAGAGGGGCCTGAGATAACCATCAGCTCTAGCTGAAGTGCCTCGACAGTCTTGGGTGTCTCAACTTCATCATCAGGTAGATCATCATACACCAGTGGTTTTCAAAGATCAACTATGAGAGATCTGTGATCATAATCAAAATTGGAAGAAAGTGGATCATGACCACCACAATAAAAAAAATAAATGAATTCTTTGGCATCCTCATGATTAGATGAATAAAACAGAGGAGTAGATGAAAAGTGAAAAAACTCTTCCTCTGTGTTTCCGGAAAAGACAGATGAAGGATCAAGTGGATCTTCAATGAATAACTTATCCTCTCCATTTTTGAATGATGGAATAACATCCAGTGAATCCTGCGAGTGATCAACAATGGGTGCATTCGTGGATGAAGACGCACATGCAAAATCATGGATCGCAGGTTCACCAAAGAGGATAGGAAAGAACGGAGGGGGCTCAGATGGAAGGGAGTCATCCTTCGTCGATTGTTGATGTTCAAGCTCCCACTCATACTCTTCATGAATGACAACACATGTTGGTTTTGCAACACCAAATACATCCGTGGGTTGTTCCTTGTTCACAACAAGTGAAGAGTCTGAAATGGATGAACACAAGACAACATCATCCAAAGGAATGCTTGAGTGCGAAGATGGAGGTCGAAGAAAAGAATGCATCTGGGGACTCGAAGGACTCACAACCAAATATACGCAAAAATTGAGTGGAGTGATGTTGGGAGAGCATGAAGGATGAACAGGTGTACAAAAATGATCCTTAGCCTCACTGAGCGATGGTGGAACTGTTGAATGAGAGGAAGGTGGAGAGTCCATTCGAATAGTGCCTGCTCCCACATGAGATTGCGTAGTTCCATCAACGAAGAAGATTGAGTGAGGCTTGATCTCAAGCTTTCTCTTAGGATGGGCATATTTCTTAAGATAGTACTCGAATCAGTGCCAGAGATAAGGAAACTTCATTTGGCTCCTCGGAGCTTGAAACTGAATGTCATGGAAGTGCTACCAAAATCAATAATGGATTCATTCAGAGCCCTCTATTATTGTAACAATTTCTAGTCAAGATGGTCTAGATCAAAATGATATAACGTGTCTTTAGTAAGATCACATAAGTGCTCAAATGAGTGCAAGGTGTTAGCCGATAAGTTGAGCACCAAACAAAATGGATATTTGCGAAGTGTGTATGCAAGAAAAAAACTAGCTTGTTCATCAGTAAACTCATCTTCCTCATGAATCATGGAAATAAAGCTATGTAAGTTCCCAGGCCAGGCCACTTTGCCTTAACCATCATACATGTGAGAGGATAAGAGATTGAAAAGCTTCCCCAAGATGTAGACATTTTCACTATTCGAAAAATACCTTGGCGGAAGAAGAATGAAAGACTCCATGAAAGATATGCAAAGGTTCAAAACTAGATGGGAGGACACTGCTTGTCATCAGGCCCTCCTTCTAGTGCTGTAAATTTGACGGTTCTGGACCTGCCAACATTTCAAGGGGATATCCCTGGTAAGAAGTCCCAATTAGAGCTCAGACCGTTGGTGTAGGAGTCCTAGTAGTGGGTCGCAAGGTAATGCCTTGATCACAGTGTCACACAGAGGAAAGTAGAATAACTCTGTCAGCAGCAAGGGTGTGACTGATGCAGTGACTCAAGGAAGGTGTGTGAGAGGTTCCAAAACTTCGAAGGGGGAAGGAGGTGAAGGTGAGTTCTAGGTTGAAAGGGATCAGTCCCAACTTGGCTAGGAACACACAACACAAAGGAAATGCATAGCTTCCAGTGGAGCAGTCCAGTCGGATGTGGCAATCACATCATACAAGGTAAGATAACATGCACAAAACTCATGGATCAGTCTGCGACAAGTTTGATGGTTGTTATAGAAAGGTTAAGGTGAAAGGCTTTTTTGATGTTTGGTAGAGTAGTCGACATAGACAGTGACAACATTAATAACATATGCAACACTTTAACAACAAGATTCATATAATTGCATGTGAATCAGTTCATACACAAGTATCTAAGTTAAACAATAGATATCAATAAAGAAACTCGAGCAGTTCAACTACAATAACAACATATGCATGAAAATGTGTTGGCTCTTATTATATAAAGAAGTGTAAGTCACAATCATATAGTACATCCATGTAAACTTCCTATCCCCAATAGTGGAATGCTACAACCACATCCGCCTGCTCCTCCAAAGATATGTACTAGCTCCGTTCAGTGGAGAAGCCAAGGTGAATTACAATATTTTCCAATCCTTCTTCAAAATAGTATTAGTACAAGCTTGGCTTACCAAAATCCTATACAATGAGTTATGAGGGACTATTTATAGCAAAGGGTGGTTTGACCCTTGACATTCCACTCTGTGACCATTCAACTACCGTCATGACTCTTCACCTACTCTATGACTATTACATCCACTCTTGACACTTGACTTACACTTGACATGACTCAACATTCAATGCATATGTACCCATGTGAACAATGGCTTGGACAAGCCAAACTAGACATCATTCGGACTTAGACAACCATAGAAATCCAACTAATTGACATTCTCATGCTGATCAACTGTGACATATTCATGCCAAGGTTGGTAGTCCTTGAGAGTCTATGTGTGTTCCGATGTGACATCCGTCTAAAACCTGAGCCTTGCCTCTATGGCATCTAGGTACACTCCTTGGGCTCCGTTGTCCAACTCGTCTATGAGCATGCACATCATTGTCTTCAATGTGGCCAGACCAGAAATGTACTTGCTCATGATCTATGCACTGATATGCAAGTCTAGGCTGGTGGTGGTGCACATCAACTCGTTGAAGTATGAGTCAATCTCTTGATGGACCTGCTTCTTGGTCTTCGCCTAGGTGAGAGTCCCAAGTGATGGGATCGTATGAGTATGCACTATAACCTCCATGCTTTTGAA
The DNA here is from genome assembly GCA_000404065.3 of Pinus taeda. NCBI lineage: Eukaryota > Viridiplantae > Streptophyta > Pinopsida > Pinales > Pinaceae > Pinus > Pinus taeda. The sequence goes on along the minus strand of APFE030825228.1, from coordinate 17,127 downwards.
TACTCGTGCATGAGAAGCCTGTATGCTAGTGATAAGTTGCAGTAGGTCTTCATAGTTCTTGATCTGACTCGACATATGTGCTTGTAGCTTGACCGCATTGGCATTCATCATATTTGGAAAGTGAAGCAGGGCTCCCTTGTACTTCATCATCCATGATTGCATGTTATCAACATCATTATGTATGTGCATCAAGATGTGTTCTCTTCTCGCACATCGTTGTTGCCATCCATGGAGATGAACGACTGCTTGATGCATGATACCAAACTTGGAGTACAATGCTCGCATAACTATGTCCAAGGAAAATACTTCATCTACTATTTCCTTCTTCAGTTCAACTTGGGTTAACATTGTCACCAAGTCTCCTCCCTATTTGGCCACCTATAGTTCCTTTCCATTCTCTCATTCTCAACTATGAGAAAATGAACACTTGAGGTAGCAGCTTCGACATACACTCTAGTTGCATTAGCCAATGCAGTTGGATGCTTGTACACATCAATCATGATCACTTCCTCTTCAAATTGTGCAAGGGATGTTTGGTCTTCTGGAGTCAGTACTCTCTAAGACTGCACAATGCTGTGATGAGATTCGTCAAAGGAGATGTTGTGCATCTCTTCTTCCAGTTGACCACCAAGGATCTTAGTGCCTCCTTGGTCATTCGATACTTTCTCATCACCAGGATGCAATGAAGTGAGTGAGTTAACCTCTTTGAGCTAAGGCATGAGGTCAATATCCTGTTCCAACTCCTGCTGCTCCATGTATGCATCCAACTGTTCAAGAACTTGTTCTATCTCATGAGAAAAGTCTTTCCCTTGTGATGGTCCACCCTATTTGCTTGATGCCAGCTATTTACATGAATCAAATACTTGTACGGGCATTGCTTCACCTGTCTGCATGTGATGCGCCCTCTACTGAATCTGTTACCACTACACTTCTTGCTCCTATTGGCACAACTCTTATTATTTCTAGAGTTTCTCCCTCAGCTCATGAAACTCCTTCTCTCCTTCTTCCATTATCTTCTTTTCCTTCTACCTTCACATGATTCACTTGTCACACTACTACCTCTTCACCTGAAAAGCCATAGTTGCTTGTTCTACAAGTGGATTTGATTGAAACTTGCAGCTTTTGTCATCCTCCATCTAGTCCACAATCTTCCTCTTCCCTTTTTCGTGCACATGTATGCTTGGCTCTACTGCCTCTACTACTGTTGCTGCTACTACTGGTGCTCTTCATGGTGTTGCTTCATGTTGCTTTGCTAACCACTCTGTGGCGAAGCTGACCTGGTAACAATATCTCCATGAGTCCTCCTCAGTCCAATGACATGCCCCATGGATCCAATTGAATTGAACCCTTGCACAATGATCCTTCACAATGAAATGTGGGTCATACGAGTTGTTGCTTCGAATATTGAAAGGATACTTCCTCTTCTTCTCTGCTTCGACATCCACTTGTTTGATACTCTGGATCTCATGTAACCCAACCCGCAATGGGAGAGCAGGACAAGGTGCCTTCTTCTTCTGCTGCAGTCTAGTTGTCAATCTTTCCAAGATGTGCTACACTACTTCCTACATGACCAACATGTCCAAGGAAAACTTTGGCAGCACATGCAAAGACTTCTCCGTGCTGAGCACTTAGATGAAGATGACGGATGGTGAGGCATACAGACCTTCAATGCCTATCAATGAATTGATTGCTTCCTCTGACATCCAGGGTGGATCCTGTTTGAATATAATCCTGTACACTGGGGTGACAAAATGGTCGGACAACCGTATGATCACTCCTCTGAAGCTGCATTAGGGAAATAGTTTGAAATACATGTTCACAATAGTCTTCGTCAATGACAATGCCCAATCCAAGCCCGGGAACTCATGTCGGGCACAGAATGCATCAAGAATGTAAGAGGACATATAAATCTTTGCATGCATATCATTGAATGATTGTTGAGCCTTCATGACTTGCTCCTTCAGCGGATGAGCCAGTATGTCAGACCAGTTGCATGGTCTTCCTTCTATATCCAGTTGGTCCAGTGGGACCACCCAAATCTAAGGGTAGGTCTCAGTGCTTGCTTGGCCAGTCAGTCGACATGCGAATATGACCAATAATTGGTATGACTTCCTTAATATCTTCATCTTATAAATATGATTGTGTGTCATCCTGAAACGAGCTAGCTCCTTTACACAATCCTTTAGAATGTCTCTGGAGTGGCCTTTGTTATTGGGCAAGTTGAACAGGGGAGTCATGATAGTTATGGGCTCAGTCATCTGATACATCTCATCGTAATCTTGTGCCCAAAAGGTTACAAGCTTCATCCCACTGACACTGCTCAAGGTTATCGTCTCAGGGTTAGTGCAAGGGAAAATCTAGCGAATCATATCCATGCATGGGAACGTGGGGTATCTACATGCAATCTGCTACAATACGGACTTATAGATGTTCATGTACACTTGACTATCTTCAAGGTCTTCCCAAAAAGTACATGTAAATTTTTCATACACCTCTTGCCACTTCTGTTTGATGTCCTTGTTTGGATATAGCTTTGTATCTTCATAGATCGGAAAACTAAAGGACACCTACTCAGCTGCTGCTCCAGCTGCCATACCATCAGTGTCCTGAGATCATGTACTCTTAGAAGCCATTGAGACAGATGAACACCTGAATGATATGGAAACAAGGATCATGCATGGGAAGAAATATTTCATTGAAAACAAAGCAAATTCGAGGAAGGACACAACACATACCTGGGAAGCTGATGAGCAATATTGTGCAAATTTCACTGGGACGCTAAGTGACTGGTTGCTAAAATTGTGCAAGAGGTAGTTTGGGTTGTCTGGGAGGCTAGAATGGTTGTTGGATCTGCGAAATGCATAATCTTATTGGGCAGATGGCTGTTGGAATTGCGTAATGCACAATCCCATTTGGGAAGGACTGGCTGTCTAGGGACAAATTTGCGCAATTTCTTGGGCGAAGCAGGCACTGTCCTGTAAGAATGTGCAAAATAGTCCAGGAGGCCAATGCTGGGCCAGAATGCATAAATCTAGAGAGGAAGGTGAGCCTTCCTTCCCCAGATTGCACAATGCAGCCTTGGTGAAGGCAGAGACCGAGCCAAGGTTGGTCTAACTCGCTAACAGGCAACTGAAAGCAAGTAAGTTGATGAAATGCATGGCGACACTAAGTGATAGAAGAAGTGATAATCAGTGCATGTAAAACATGAATGGAGGATTGAGAAAATAGATCAACATGCATGTGGGTGTGGTCATTTGGCGATTCGGTGAACGTTCATGCAAAATAACTTCATGCATGAGACAATAGTGAGATAGAAGTGAAAATTGAAACAGAGCTACAAAAATCTAGAATACATGTAAATGAAAGTAGGCGTTCAAAGAACTCAAGAAAACAACACTCACACAAGAAAACACACAAAAAGCAATAGAAATGCTAAAAAAGACAAGTTGAGGCCACTTACCCATGAATAGTTGAGCCAGATGTGTTGAAGAGTCCTGGATGTGTTGTGGGATGTCAGAGCTCCAAGATCAATGTGAATGAATGAGCTCTAATTTTTCGAATAGATAAGTTTGGTCTCATGACGTGCATGCCACAAATCTAGGAAAAAGTGACACTTGGAGGGAAAGTTCTAAAACAACTTTGCATGTAACCCTCGGTTGCTAAAAATAGCTTCCTCAATCATGGGATTCCTTTTTCATGTTGTCTCTTGCTATTCTGAGAAGGTCAATTCATGCATGCATGCAAGCCAAGTTTCCTTGGTCCCAGGTGGAACTGGTCAACTGGAATGTTCATGCATCTGAGTGCCCAAATGCTCAGGAAAAATGCACATTCCTGGCTTGGAGTAGGGTTGACTGCCCAAGATGTTTGCACAATTTCTAGGAAGAGCAACTAACTGTTGCCAAATTTGCGTAAATCCTGGGCTGAACAACTTGCTGCTGGGAAAATTTGTGCAAAGCCTGTTGGGAGGGTTGGTTGGCAGGATTGCAAAATCCTGGAGCCCAACAGGCTATCAGAGAGTACTGCATAATTCCTAGGGGAAAGGTTGGTTTCCCTCCAGAAATGCACAATTTTCCAAGGGAAGTTGCTCAGCCTGTAGCTGGACCAAGTCCGTGTAAACAACCTGTGAAGGGAATGGATCGACTGTGATCGACAGGCTATCTTTGTGCGAGGAAAACACTGAAGCTTGAGTACTTGATGAAGCAAGAAAAACTATTGTGTAAGTTTGGTAGGGAGGCTCCAAAATAAGCTAAGGCAAAATTTTGGAGGGTGCTTGTAGCCACTACAACACGATCATAATAAGTAGCTTTTAGCTTGTAGATATGCATGTAAGGAAGGACTAGGTAGAGTCCCGATGTAGGAAATATAGGTGGCTTGCTATGAATCAAGTAAGTTGAATGAGCACAAGCATAACTATGTGACTCATGATCTTTTGTTGGCAGCTATAAGTCATGCATTGAAGATGTGGAGAAATTATCTCCTTGGCAAGTGGTTCATCTTGATGAGTGATCATAGTGCACTAAGGTACTCTTTTGACCAACCGAATATGAATGCAAGGAAAGTTATGTGGTTACTTAGTCTCAGCGAGCTCAATTTTGAGATCAAGTACATTAAAAGTAAGGAGAATAGTGTTGTGGATTATCTTAATAGGTAAGTGCATGTGAATCATATTTCAGATGTGAGCTCTTATGAGGTAGATTTACAAGAGCAGACCTTGTAGGTAGGGCAGCATGATGGGATGTATCAATAGTTGAAGCTGAGATTGTGGTAGCAATGTGAGGGTGATCAAGATGAGGAGTATCATCTCACAGCAGATGGCTTGGTCATATTTAGGAGTAGGATCTATGTGTTAGATAACAATGAGTTGAAGAAGCTTATTTTCAGAGAGTTTCATGTCAAACCATATTTAGGCCACCCAGGATATCAGAAGAATTTGAAAGATATCAAGAAGTTATACTATTCATTGAATTTGAAGAAAGAGGTTGGTGAGTTTGTTATAAGGTGCTTGGACTGTAAGTAGGTTAAAGTTGAATGAAAACATCCAGCTAGATTATTGCAGCCTATTCTCCTTCTAGAATGGAAATGGGTGGTCATTTCCATAGAATTCATTATACGGTTTCCTAGGAGATCAAGGCAGAATGAATCCATCATGGCTATGGTTCAAAAGTTGAGTAAGAGAGCTCACTTCATTGCGGTGAAGTATACTAATTCAGCTAGTTAGGCATCTCATATATTCATGAGGGAGATAGCGAGGTTACATGTAGTTCCCAAGAAGATTGTATCAGACAAAGATGCTAAGTTCACTTCTAGGTTTTGGAAGGAGTTGTTTGTAGGCTTGGGGATAGATTTAGCCTTTAGTATAACTTATCATCCATAGACAGGTGGAAAAACATAGGATTAACAGGATCCTTGAGCATATGTTGAGTATGAATGTCATGCATCAGTAGATGAAGTGGGATGAGTATCTTCCATTTGTGGAGTTTGTTTATAATAACAGGTATCAAGAATCCTCGAATACAAGTCCATTTTAGGCTCTCTACAGGTAGGGTTGTAGTACTTTGTTATAGATTTGATCTGAAAATATATGAGGACACAAATATTCCCAGAAATAATAAGATAAAAATAGATAGAAATGCTTCTTTATTGATCAAAACCTTTAAGGTAAGGCAACACCATACATTCACTCCTTAGGAAAGAAGAACACTCCACAAGCCATATGCATGTTCATACAATATTCCTCTATATAGGCCTCATACATACAATACCATGGGTCATTCCCATGGTTCCCTCAATACCATCTATCTAATACCATGGGCTTATTACACTATTACTAACTACTTGTGGTCCCTTACATGATATGGGTTAACCACCTCATTTATTACTATGGCCCATCCCATTATTACATTATTACCATGGGTACCTCGCTTTGTACCCCATATTATCCCCCCTAGGTATACTACATTCCACCCCCCTTAACATGTTTCATCCCTGAAACATGTGAAGAACACAAATAATAAGATCTACTCAAAAGAGTAGTCCACTAGTACCATGCACGTGCTTCTAGCCATCCAATAGAAAGGTGAACCATCGATCTCGTTGGTGCCTCACTCGCTTGAGATGGAAGTTGACCATGACAACTCTTCTGTGTTGATGTGTAGTAGGTGGATCTTCGCTCCTCGCTATCTGTCATGTGGGGGTTGTTGTCCTTGTGGCTAATTCGTCGCCATCTTGTTCGTTGTTTTCTTTTGGGGTGATGTGGGTAGCGATATGCTGAAGTGTTAACTTTCTTTAATTCACCACCTAATGGAGCCTGATGGGTATCTGGTACTTTTTGTGGTGCCTGTAGTTGTTTCTTATTTTTCAATATTACTTCAACCACTAAGTCCCCATTTGATGTAATATTTTCTACTTCTGCCCCTGCCTATTTTTTTGGTACCTAGTTTGATGTTTATGTGTGGTTGTCGACCATCAACAACTCATCATCTGATATGTCAGTCCCTGGAACATCTTCTACTTCAACCTTCGTGGACTCTACCTATTTATTGATGAAAATATCCTGTAACGTAATTTTCTTCCTTTTATACCAAATCTTCAGGAATTTCTTCTGCACGTTAATATTGATAATACCCACAGATTCCATCCAAGGATATCCCAAAACAACATCCATGCTATCCATATCTGAAGTATAAAAATCACCATGCAATACATACTTATCCATAGAAAGCTTCAAATCCTTATAAACTTGAACATCCTCATCATCAACCTGTGTGTTTTCAATGTGTTTGGCTGGAACTTGCAATTTTTTTGCCAATTTAACATTGATCAAATTATGCTTGCAACTAGGATTTATAAACACAACAATCTTCTCCTTCTGAATCAATCCATGAACCCGCAATAAGGAGACACCAGTAGAAAATAACCCCTTACATGTCTCATTCTCCTTTTTTCTGCACGAGACCATTTGTCCAAAAGGACTCTTTCCAATTCTTCATTTGACAGTTTGGTCAACTGCTTGTAATCAAGTGAGAACCACCATCTGGTAGCATCATCTTTCATACTAAGCCCCACTAAAACCTTCCAAAGTGTCCCATATGTTGACACCTAATCTTCATGATTGGGGGAATTTTATGTAAATAAATAAATTTGGAATGTGAACAGTCATCGGGTGATGAACTGAACAATCACTCCCTATTGTATATAACAAGGACCTACCTATGGAATAATATATGTATCAGTTGTTTTTTTTATGGGGTTACTGCCTGTCCTGACATGGTATCAGAGCCCATGCATTGTTTTAGCTATTATGCTCCTGTAACTCCTCTGTCCTAGCCTCTGCCTCTGCCTTATTCCCTTCAGTTCTGAAATAACATGCCTCTGCCAACACTGCACATCTGTCCATACTGAGGCCTGACGATGCAACTGCAGAGATACCCCACCAGCTCCTGGTATGCTTTGTTGAATGGTATGCGAATGGTATGTGTATGATTCAAGTTTGAATGCGTTATGAAGTTGAATGCATTTGATGCGAAAAAGGGGCCCTGTTGAATGCATTGAAGGGGGTACCTATATTTCTTTAACGATGAATGCTATATGCCCGTCCAAAAAAATTCTGTATGTTGAACTGAATTTGAATGCGTTGAATGATGGTTTTAACGTTGTTCAATTTTTTAACATGGTGTTTGAATTATTGAATGCGTTGAATGGTATCAACAGTTTTTTGTGTAACATCATATATATTGAATGGATTATTGAATGTGTTGTGGCTAAATCATTTGAACGCTATTTTAACATTGTATATATTGAATGGAGTCCAGTGGTATAAATCGTTTGGTTTATTGAACGTTGAATGGTATACACTTGTCCATAACAATTGAACCACTTATGTATATATGGTATTAAACTACCGTGTTGTTGTTTGACACAACGTTTGAGTGGGAATACTGAATGCGTTTTGATATGCGTTGTTTTGAATATTGAATGCGTTTTGAAATGCGTTGTCTAATGGTATGCACCATTAGAAGGAGAAGAACAAATTGAACCTGAATGGTATATGTTTGTACATTGAATGGTATTTGAAACTAACATGGTATGTTCAAATGTCATGTTGAATCTGTTGAATGCGTTGAAGGCGCATGAACTGTTGTGTGCTTGTTGAAATGTTGTGCGCTGTGGAAAATTAACACTGCTTTATTGAATACGCTGCTCCTATTGAGTTAATGGTCCAGTTATATGTTGGATATATTATATGAGGATGTTTTTATAAACATTGGAGGGATTTGAAGAAAACATAGTGCATAAAGTATTTGAAATCTTTTTGCCCTTTTGAGTACAATTTCACTATATATCAGCAGAAGTATTTTTTCTATCAGTAGAGGTATTTTTTTACAGAATGCATTCAACCATCTCTATGGTAGGAATAGTTCTCACTGGCAAGGAGAACTATCCTGATTGGTCCTAGATGATACAACACACCCTCATCTTCAATGAGTTGTGGAAATGAGTGTGTGTCGGAGAAGGAGACAGTGACCCAGTACAGCCTACCTCAGACAAAGAGCTCGTCATTTGCGAAAACAAGAACAACAAAGCTTATGCATTAATCGTGGCATGTGTAAATAAAGAGGTGAGTTGTCATATTTCATCATATTCAACTGCCTTTGAAGCTTTACAAAAGCTGAAAGAACTCTATGACTCACATTCTACACTTGAAGTCGTCCAACTCATGATTAAACTCTTCACTCTTGAACTGCAAAATAATGATCCTCTTGCTCTTGCATCTGAAATAAATTCTATAATGCATGATATCAAATCCACTAAGGTTGAGCTGGATATCCCTCTTATTGCTTTTATCAAGGCACTTTATCCTACTTACTCCAATTATCTTGAGTCTATGCAAGCAAATGGAAATCTCAAAGATATAACCTTTGACTCTCTTGTGAAAAATTTTGCTGAAAGAGAAAAAGCTTTTGGAAAGAAGACAACCCCTGAGTCTTCTGAAGAGACTGTGTGCCTTGCTCATAAAGAAAAATATCCTACTCTAGATTCTACGAGAGGAAGAGGTGGACGAAGAGGAAGAGGAAGATATTTCAGAGGCGGGGGGGGGGGCAGACATTCTCAATGAGAAAAGGCAGATTTACATTGCATAGGTTGCAAAAGAAATGGATCAGATGATGCATCCACATGCAAGCTACCATGGGACAAAATTGAGTAGAAAAGAAACCAACAGAAAGGTAAAACTGATGATACAGACAAAGGTAAAGCACCTGAATCTGCTCACTATGTTGAGGCACAATGTAACATTGGAGTAAATGAAGATTTGTTTAATTCTTCACTTGGTTCCTGGAAAAATGATTGGTTACTTGATTCAGGAGAAACCTGTCACATGACTCATAGAAAATATTTTTTTGAAAATTTCACTGACAATGTTGATGGAGCAGTATACTTTGTAGATTAGTGAAAAATCAAGCCATCATGGCTTGGCACAATCAGGCCTAAACTGCCTGGTCTTCAAGAATTTCTTCTGGATCATGTTCTATATCTCCCACAGCACAAGAGAAACTTGATGTCCTTGGTCCACATCCACCAGCAAGGTAACTCCATTAATATGTTTGATGGCAAGCTTGAGGTAAGAAAAGCATCTCATCACTCACTTGTAATGAGGGGTATAGAAGAAGAAAGGCTTCTCAAACTGCAAGGAACATCTGCTCATGTACAACATTTCTCATACAATTCTCATCATGAAGAAGGTACACATCCATCAAGTTTTTTATGACACGCTAGATTTGGACATTTGAACTATGATAGTCTCCGCTTATTGAAGAAAAATGGTGTTTCTAGTTTGCCTACAATTCCTAGAAAACTTAAGCAATGTGATGCTTGCATTCTATGAAAGCATAGCAAACAGTCTTTTCATGATTCACATTCAAGAGCACATAGGAAACTTGAACTCATTCATTCAGATTTATGTGGTCCAATGCCTGTTTTTTCTGCAAATGGAAATAAATATATCATGACGTTTATTGATGACTACACTAGAATGTGTTGGGTTTATTTATTGAAGAACAAAGCTGATGCTTTCCAAACATTCAAGAATTTTCATAAATGGATTGAAAATGATGCATAATCTCATATTGGGTCTATTTGCACTAATAATGGAAAAGAATATACATCAAATGAATTTGAAAAATATCTTTGCCAACATGGGATCAAACATCAAACAACTGTTCCTTATAATCCCCAATAGAATGGTGTAGCTGAAATAATGAATAGAACAATCTTGAATATGGTACGATCTATGCTTTTCTTCAAAAATGTAAAGATAATGTTTTGGGCCGATGCTGTTCTATGTGCTACATATATAAAGAATAGATGTACATCTAATGCTATAAGAAACAAGACTCCTTATGAATTATTGTATGGACATGTTCCTTCGGTAAAACATCTCAGGATCTTTGGTTCGACTTGTTATGCTTTGATATTAAAGGTACATAAAAACAAACTTGGTGCTAGAAGTCGTAAGTGTATCTTCCTGGGGTATTCAAACACCTCCAAAGCATACCGCCTCTATGATGAAGTAAATAAAAAGTTTGTTGTATCTAGAGATGTAATTTTTCTTGAATCATCCAAACCTGACAATGTTGTTGAGCGGCAACTTGATCGCTTGGATAGATTCGCAAAAACGAAATCATTTCAAGAATTTG
>APFE030825227.1:0-37546 GCA_000404065.3 Pinus taeda | reverse complement strand
AATTATGAAATAAGAATAAAATCATAATAATTAATAACATTTTAGGATAATATGAAAATCTTATTTTTTTGTGATTTTACTCATTATGCTAAAATAATAAATCTAGAACCTAAAGAAATTAATCCCCAGAACATAGATTTGGATCTATTTTCTTATCAAATATGTTGCAAATAAATACCAAGCTGAACATCCATGGTAACTTGTAGATCAAAAAATGCATCATTCCCTCCACTCTCTTTATCCATCTCTCACTCTCTCCTCGTCCCTCTCTCTCTTCCTTTTTGGCCTTTCTTGTCCCTCTGTAACCCACCCTCCCTCCATATATCTCACCCACTTAGTTTTATTAGCATCTATATCTCTCCATTTCTCTTTCCCTATTAACATCCTCGTTATGCTTTATCTCTATTTTACATGTTTTCTCAAGTTTTTTACTATATTTTAGGTGATTTATAGGATTATGTCTCCATATTTCCCCCTCTGCCCCTCTCACATTATTCCGCTCTAAAACTTCTCTCTCTTTCAATATCCTTGTAATGATTTATCTCTATTTTATTTCTTGTTCCTAGGGATTTCACTATATTTTAGGTTAGTTACATCATTTCCTCTCCCTCTTCCCCCTCCCTCCTTCTCTCTTTGTTCCCAATCAAAACCTCCTTCATTTTCTCCTACATGCCCCGTGGCTCTCGCTGTCTCACTGCCCCACAACCTCCTCACCAAAATCATTCCATCTCTGTCATTCCCTACCTCTCTCTCTCTCTCTCACCTATAATCTCACTCACTATCCATCTCTTAGTCCAAAATTCCCTTTGTGTCTACCTCTCTCCCTTCTCATCTCACTCCCTCTCTATCTCTTAGTCCCAAAATCTCTCTCTCCCTTCCACTATTTGATCCTCTCTTTCACTTCTAACCTACCTCTCTCATCTCACTCTATCACTCTGTATCATCCCCTATGTCTCTCATTCACTTACTCTCTATATCTCATTCCCAAACTCTCTCTCTCCCTCTCCCCCAATCATTCTATCTCTCTTTCTCTCCCTTCCCAAAATATCTCACAATAGATCCCTCTTTATGAAAAATTCCCGAAAAATTCTCTTGTGATCCCTCACGCTTCTTTCCCTATTATGTCCCCTCCACTATTCACCACAACCTTCTATCGCTCTCCTATCTTTAGCTCCCTCTCCATCCCTCTCTCTAGATATCCCACCACCACTCACCCATTATCTCTCCACTATCCTCTCTCTATGCCTCTCTCCCTCTCCCTCTTCCTCTTTCCCTCTCCTCTTCCTCTTTCCCATCCTATACTTCTCTAAGCCCACTCTTCTCACCCATTACCCCCCGCCCCCGGTCTCTCTAAATTTCTAGTTTTCTCTCTTTTCTCCTCACACTTGAATTCTCTCAATCTTTCCCTCACTCACTCTATCCCTATATCTCCCTTCATCACTCTCACACCTCCGTCTCTCCCTCTCAATTATTCAATCATTCTCTTTTTCTCTCTCACCACACTATCTCACATACTTGTTGAGCTTCTCTTTCTCCCCATATTTCTTTGTCGTTTATCTCTTGTATCCTTTGCCCATCACTTACACTTTATCTCTTTCTATATACCCCTCTCTTTATCTCCCCTCTCTCTCTCTCTCTCTCTCTCTCTACCCATCCCCTCTACTCTCTCTCTTATTTCCTCTCCCTCTACATCACTCTCTTCTCCCCGCAACTTCCATCCATCCCTACCTCTCTCCCTCTCTATCTCTCCCTTTCATGCAAATCAAAATTTACACTATGTTACACAAGTACAAGCCCAACCCACTTTCTAATTCCTAAATGTATTTACAATTTAAAAAGTTCTATGATGTCTATATATATCTATATATATTAAATTCTATGAATATCATTTTAAAGAAATAAGTTATATAATTATAAATTAGGTAACTAATATTCTCAAACGCGTATATATTTAGCTCACTTGACTGAAATCACAAAATTCTTGTTAGATTCTCGTGTATCACCAACTTAGTTTAAAAAAAAATACAATTGTGACTTATCTAAATCAATATACACACCTAAATACTCCATCCAGTCTTCTAATGACAACATTAAGTTTATTTCTTCCCTATATGTTGGGACTCCAATCAAAATTGTGTCATCAAAAAATTGTTTGTGAGAGATATAAGGCCTCCTCCATATAAACACATGAATTCCATATTTCTTTGTGAATTAGATACCTTAAAGGTTTTCCTAAGACCCTCGAGTATTAGGACAAAAAGGAATGGAGAAATGGGATATGCTTGCCTTATTCCCATAAAATAATTGAAAGTGGAGTAGTGAGTTCTATTGAGAATGATATAAAATAATCAAGTGGTGACCAAGGAGTTGAGTCAGGTAGTCATGATTCATTGGAGAAGCCAAAAAATTTGAGTACGTGTTACAGGTATGACCATATTATATTGTGGAAATATTTTGAGATATCCACCTTAATGAGCATGCTAGATTTCCTATTTTTGTTTAAAGATTAAAAACATTTTAGAGTTACAATAATTCCATTACAAATTTGTTTGATCTATGACATATCTAGTTTTCTTTGTCAAGATGATTTCTAGAAATGGGGGCTTTAACTAATTTGTAATTACCTTAGAGATGACTTTATAGCTTATGTTACATAATGAAATCAACCTAAACCCATCTAGATCACGAGCCCTATCAAATTTGGGAGATGATGTAAGAAGAATTGTGTTCAACATAGGGAATAGAGGTCTAGTACTTTTAAATTCCTTCACTAGAGGATAGATTTCATTTCCTAAAAAATACCAACAAGCCTAAAATAAATGAGTAGTAAATTCATTAGGTTTAGTGGCCTCTTTTTGAGGAATAAAGGGTATCTCCATCATTAGTCTCGTATTGTGGTACTATTTCACTAAAGAGGGGATATTTTCTGTGATATCTTGGATTGCTTGCAATCTATTAGAGTTAGTTCTTTCAAAACTAACTTCTATAAGCACATGAATTTGTCCTATAGATCCTTGTGATTTGTGATATTTTCTCCTTATTTCATCATTGAGAGAGAATATTTCTTGTGGTTCCTATGCTTCATCATGGTTTTCTCGAATGATTTTTTGGTTTTTCCCTTTTCTTTAGCAAGTTAATTCTAAACTTTTACTTCCATAGGATTTCCTCTTATTTCATAAATTCTTTTATATAAGTTAGGTGATATCCCTTTTGTACATCATGCTCCTTGCTTACACCTTCTATGCTTTTTTGTTGTTGCATTTATTCAATTTATTTGGGTTTAAAGATATTTCCGAGCTCTTGAAGTTTCTAGTCTCTTGAGTTTCTATTGAAATTTATCCATGCATGATACTCATTATACTTTTGTTGCTTCCTACCAAGATTTTTATTTACCGAGGAAGGATGGATCCCTAATCCATAGACTTTCAAAACTCAAAGGCCTATTTCCAGGTTTGACATTGAGATCCTCTTTAAGAAATAGTAGTTAACAATCAAAACATGTAAGAGGGAGGAACAAAGCCTCGAAAAAAATAAAAAATAAATAAATAAATAAATAAATAAATTCCTTCTCTAGAAGGAGTTATGATATTAGAATCATATCAAAATGAGAAGTTATTTTATGCTTACATGCTTACCTATTGTTGTAGGTGTAGACTCCATTGGAAATCTTCGTTTATGCAACGCCAAACTATCTAATTAGATTCATGAACTAATGAGAATCCAACTCTATACACCAAATGCCTCCATTTTCTTCATTCAATTATTAGACCATATTAATGTCACTTCCTACTATAAATAGTTCATCTTACCACAATGCTTTGATATTGCCTAAATTATGTAGAAATATCCCATTTGTCGCTACCATATCTCAAGTGTAGATAGTCATATTACATCCCTTTTCAATGGATCCTACATAGAGAAATTTCTCTAATATTATTATAGGAGCTACCATATAATCTATAATCTCTACCTCATTTGAATTACATAGAATCACTCACCGTGTAGCTTGTCCTATTGAATACAATACTATAGTTTTACAAGAACTTCAATAGTAAAAGGCTATTGATTGTATCTTTTTACCTGAACACTTTTTTTCTTCCGACATGGCCATTGTAGGGATATCCATACTAATTTTATATTTGAGAAGAATTCACTTTCAATGGTAATTGAGGCACCGCACATTCCATGAAGTTTCCGACAACTCTATGAAGTTTCCTTTTTTTTAGAGGTTGCAAAAATCATCTAATTCAAAATTTGTTGATACAACAACAACCAATTTTTTAACATAATTTTGTCACTTTATACTTTATTATATATTAACTATGGACATTTTTCTTTTAAATATTAATGATTTTCAAGCAAACTTTGAAAAGTATTGATGACCCCATTTTTGGAGGGGTTTATTTTTTACACTTTAATTTTTGTTATGTTTTTAGCATGGATAATTACTTTTTCAAATGTTGGTTATTTAACAATTTTTTAAGTCTTCTTCTTATTCTTCCTTGAGATGTTAATTTTTTAAGTATTTTTCAGGTTTATTGTTTTTATTTTTCTTTTCAAATTTTTTTGTAAGGAAATTTTAAATTTTTTTTTTGCAAGGTTAAAAAAAGTCGATATTTTAAATCTCAAATTTTCATATTTGTGTATCATCAACATCAAATAATTATCAATAAAAAAGAAATAATGTTAAACATTTGGAAAAAAAAATGCACAATTTGAGTATCGATATAATAAAAAAACACATTTTGGAACTTTTGTTTGCTAAAAATGGCATGTCAAATAAATGAATTTTATGGGAAATTTTGAAAAAAAAGAAGACTTAAAATTAGTATTTTTAAGAATTTATGGAAAAACCTAATAATTTTCAAAGTTTTTTTTCAACAAATAATGATTCACATAAAAATTACAGTGAAAATTAGCTAAAGAAATATTAAACATATAAAAAGGAAATTAAACACTTATTCTTATCACAAAATATTAAAGTCAGAACATTACAAGGATAACTAACAAACAATTATGAAAATTGACCTTAATTTTCAAGAATAACATAAATTTAATCAACAATATCATATAATCCATGTTCATCATCTTCTAGAAATTCATTATTGTCTTCTTCCATGGAATTTCTTGCTTCAGTTTGGCCATTTTCCTCTCCTATTAGACTTTTGATGTCTACAAATTTCCAAAATTATCCCTTGCAAATTATTCGATCTAACAATGGTTGAGGTTCATTTTCCTTTTTGCCAGAAATGATTCATTAAAATACCTTTTCCTCAATCCAACTTGCACTTCATCTCGAAGAAATTTAATAGGATTAATTCTTTATTGAATAAATAATTATCATAAAGTACAAAATAAATAATTAAGTAAATTATTATAAACACATAAAAAAGAAAAAAGAAAATATTGATGTTGTTAATTTTTTACAGGCCTACATTGTTCTTTTCTTTAACAATTTCATCTTATCATTAATACATTAAGTTCACCATATATCGATCATTACATTATTTATATCTACACCATTATCCATTATCATATGAAATTATATAGAAAGAACATCATCATCATCATCAATGCAATGGAACATAAAGGAACAATGGAAGTAAAACATGCAGAGATATAGAGACACCTGGATTGGTCTGAGACCAGGGAAAATTCCACTATGGGGAAAACCCTTGCAAATAATATTCTTCTTAGATCATCATCAAATCAATAAATTTTGGAGTATCTCATCAAGTGGAAGAACTTATCTAGTGAAGATTCGACATGGAAGGATGAGAATTTTAAACAGAAGCATCCAAAACTACTCAAGTGTTGAGGACAACACTTTTCAGAAGGAGAGGGCATGTTAGGCCCCTATAGTATTAGTGATTCCACCATTACTATTGTCATTGCATCCCTTATTGTTATTATTGTGCCCCTATTATCCCAATATTGTTATTAGTATGCCCCATAGAAATAAAACTTCTTGTCATTAATATCAAACAATTCAAATATGCTTGCATACAAAATGGAAATAAACTAGCTCGGGCAATGGTAGGATATCTCTAAGAAGAGATGTGGGGGATACATGCCTCTAAAATATGTTACAATGAGGCTTGAAGAACTATTTATTATTGAGAAATAATGGAGAACCCTAAACATCCAAAAACCTAACCCCAAGAGATGAAGCACCAAAACAATGGGGTTGATTGGGTTAAATTGGTACATCAAATTTCTGGGGTCGTAACTTTGGCATCTGATCTTCGTTTGGCCATAATAATACCTCATTTCGAATATCTTTAAGATGAGACCAAAAATTAATCGGTAAACCTATTCAGGAGCTACTTGGCCTTTGTGTTTTCCCTAAAAATGTTGTTTAGGGCACCGAAACGGCTCCAGAAGTTTAGGACCCGAAAAACTACCAAAAATTGTAAATTGTGCTATAATTAAGGAAACCAAAAAACTAAAAGAGAAAGTGTTGGAATCCAAGTGGAATAGGAAAGTGGCCACTAATATCCACCTCGATCATCAACCATGCTAAATATAGTAAACTATGGTTGGCAATGGTTGACCATGGTAACCTTAGATAACTATGGTCAATCATAGTAAACCACAGTGATCACCATGGTTAAGGTATCGCTAAAAATGTATGATTATTGTTAAACATCTCCAACTATTTTTTTACTATGGTTAATGATTTTTTGACTCGAATTGACATCGTTGACTATGGTTGTTTATGTTCACCTTTGAAGGCTCAACTATGTTTAACTATGTCATCAAGCTGAATATTGCTAAATATGATTAACATAGGGTTGACCAAGTTTGATCATGGTCAATTATTTAAACATTGCCTATCAAGTTTTGACTACATTTATCTAATTTGGTTGACTATGTTGAACTATTAATATTAATCAATAATAGTATGCAATTATATTTTACTAAAGTTGAAGAGTGTTGATTGTCAAACATATTCAGACATAGTTTTGTGCAATGGTTGAACGTGGTTTGATCATGATTGACTATTAATATTAGTATTAAAACATATTAATTACATTATATTAAAACCAAACCTAATTTTTTTATAAAAGCTACCCACTTACATATTAAAACTTTGAAAACATAAAAAATATCATGAAATTAAAATTGTCTAATATAGTAAGTCTTTTACTAAATACAAAACCATTATGGTTTATCATGATTACATTATTTGATAATCTCATATCACACTAAATAATTAAATATAAACATAATCATTTGGTTGAGGTAGAAATAAAACTTCTTGTCATTAATATCAAAGAATTCAAATATGCTTGCATACAAAATGTAATTTTATATTTAAATGCTAAAACTTGCCATTTAAAACATGTCATCAAAGGAAAAGTTAAGCGTTATAGTTATGCCTCCAAAGCTCCAACAATGGTTCTAGAATATATGTATAATATATGTAAATAGTAAGCATTTTAGGATGGGTTACAACTATGGTTGCAAAAGTTATACACACACACACGGTTTTATATATGTTATTTATATTACTTATATTAAGGAGTTAACGCAATAATATTAATTAATAATCAATAGTATTGATATTCATAAATTATGGTTTTATATTAGTTAATAATCAAACTATTAATACTTTATGTGTCTTAATACACTAATAAATGATTAATTACAACCTACTATAATTGTTAGTGTTTAATAAGATTGAAAATGAGAAATTATAATTAATTAAAGTTAACCATTAATGATTATGTTAGTCACATTAGCAATTTGAGCTAGTTTACAAAATATATAAAATTATTACATAAATAATTATTATATGAAATAATTAACAATATTTTAACCTTATCATTAATAACATTAATGTGAATATTTGTATTGTCAATATTATATTTTATTATTATTATTTTTAATGTATAAAACGTAACTATTATGAACATTGTTTATGAATAGTAATGATAATACATAAATTTTATTAATGTTAATATTATAGCTTAATTGCTATTAATATTAGAAGAATTTATATATATTAATATATTATATATATATATATATATATATATATATAATACTATCTAAGCACCCACGGGGGATTTGAACCGGTGACCTATCGCAAGGAGTGCCTCAACAATGCAACCATTCACCGTCAATCCAAAGCCCCATGGGAATAATTTTTGATATATTAATATATGTGTAATACTTGTACTTATAGATAGTAATATATTAATAACAAACCTAATGTTATAGAGTATATTTATTAAGCTTATTTTATTGTTTATTGTACTATAATTATTGATTGTGATTTAGTATATTAGTTAATATTTTATAGTTGAGTTATCTTTTAATATTTTAATTTTTATTTAAAAATATAGATTCTTAATTCTTATTATTTTAAGTGGTTTGATCATGATTGACTATTAATATTAATATTAAATCATATTATATTATATTATATTAATACTAAAAGAAACCAAACTTTTTTTTTTTTTATAAAAATCTTCAATCGCTGATAACTCATAGTTATTTACCTTAGTTTTATAATATAACTATTTACGCTGGTTATTTTTAATTAAAGTTTAATATAAAACTCAAAACCTAAATTTGAAATTAATTCTATTATTTTTAATTAAACCTTAATTTAAAACTCAAAACCTCAATTATTTGTGCACTATGTTAGTCATTCTTTAACAAGTGTATTACATTGCAATTCTATTACATTACAATTTTACAAGAAGAGTTGTAGCGTACATTGGCTAAAGTCTCATAGAAAATTTCACCTCAATCTAAAATTCAAAACCTATATTTGAAACTCCTTCCTCCACTAAGTGAGCTATTCTTTAGTTCGATTATTTTTAATTAAACCTTAATTTAAAACTCAAAACCTCAATTATTTGGCACTATGTTAGTCATTCTTTAATAAGTGTATTACATTGCGATTCTATTACATTACAATTTTACAAGAAGAGTTGTAGCGTACATTGGCTAAACTCTCATAGAAAATTTCACCTCAATCTAAAATTCAAAACCTATATTTGAAACTCCTTCCTCCACTATGTGAGCTATTCTTTAACAAGTGTACTGGATTGCAATTTTATTGCATTGCAATTTAAGAAACAGAGTTGTAGTGTACATTAGCTAATTTATCATAACAAATTAGACCATTGATACATGTTTTTTTATTTTTTTGTTGACTAGCGGAATCGGTAACGGTGGTGGTATTGTACCCATGTTACATGGGGTTGAATCCCACTAGCTACCACTATAACCTCTACGAGGAACCGCCTAGCCCGCAATAACGACCCTCGGTTAAGACGAGACTTGAACTCGTAATGTCCATAATGGCACGAATAACTTAGCAGATCATCCAATGGTCACGAGACCAAACCTTTGCAGGCGAAAGGTGAGCGGGCTTGGCCCAAGCAAGTCACTCCTCGCAACTAGTCAATGCCCTCGCCGAGGTTTGACCACAAGACCTCACCATCTTTATGAGTCCGACTTTACAAACCAGCCACCTACACCGACCTTAAAAGATGAGCGGGCTTGGCCTAGGCAAGTCACTCCTTGTGACTAGTCAATGCCCTCGCTCAGGTTTGAGCACAAGACCTCACCATCTTGATGAGTCTAACTTTACCAACAAGCTGCCTCCGCCAACCCTCATTGTTACATGTCTTCATAAGCGTATTAAAATTTCTTTTCTTAATAGTATTTTAATTTTGTTTTATTAATAATAGAAATAATAATTTTATAAACTTTATTGTAGTTTTAATATTTGTATTTGTGTAATTAAAATACATTAATATTAATAATAGTATAAAATATATTTTTGATATTAAACTAAAATTTTTGAGAAATACAACATTGTTTTTTTTTTAGGTTTACAAATCTTATCCCAGGCTACCAAGGCCCATTTCTTTCTTCCCTCCCCCTTCCCCAAAATAAAGTTTCATTGAATGGTTCTAAATTGATACAAGACTCCTTTGGGAGCTGGAAGGGATGAAAGAATGAAGATGGGGATTGATTGAAGTACAAGTTTTGTAAGCACCAACCGTCCTGCCAAGTTCAAAGTTATAATATTCCATTTCTAGGTTTTATCCTACATCTTGTTAATCACCAGCTCCCAAATACTCTTGTGCAAAGGTTCATCAGTTACCCTATAGCATGGTGTCATTAAAAAATTGTGATGGGTCAAAGCTTGTCTAGTCTGAGAGAGTTAGAGACCATTGATGGTACCCACTTCTCTACTATGCTTGATAGTTCGACCAAGTCCTTCCATCATGAAGATAAAGAGAAAGGGGGAGAGTGGATCTCCCTGCCTCAGGCCTCTTGTAGGAGTAAATTTCTTGGATGGAGAACCATTAACCAGAATTTAAAAGCTAGATGAAGTCACTAGGGCCATTACCCATATTACCCAGTTATGGTCAAATCCAAAGACTAGAAGGACCTTCCTGATATAAGTCCAATTCAACTTGTCATAAGCTTTGGTTAGGTCCAATTTCATAATCATTTCTGCCTTCCTATTGCTTAACAATGAGTGAACCACCTCCTGTGCTTGAATGATGTTATTGAGAATTTGTCTACTCTCCACATATCCTGTTTGCTCCACAAAAACTAGAGTAGGAAGAAGGGGTTTGAGTTTGTTGGCAATAACTTTGGATATATCTTGTACACCACATTGCATACAGCTATGGGTCTGAATCTGTCTGGAGTCAGACTAATGTCCTGTTTGGGGATCAAAGAGATGAAGGATGTATTGAGTGCCTTCAAAATGGTTCTGTTCATCTTGGAGTCCTCCATGACATTTAGAATACCTTTCGTGACAATGTTCCAGCAAGCTTTAAAGAAATTGACATTGAAAACATCAAGGCCTCTTGCTTTACCGTTCTTCATTTCTTTGATGACATCACTAGCCTTCTCTTCAGTCATTGTCCTAACGAGATTGAAATTATCCTCTCTTGTTACTAGCTTAGGTATGTGCTTTGTTAAGTCCCTCATGAAATGAGCTCTGTCTAAGATGGTCTCATCTGCGATGCTTCGAAAGTGTTGAACCAACATAGCTTCTATTTCTTCATGGGTATTGAGTAGTTGACCTGTGAAGTCCTTGATCGATGAGATCCTGTTATGAGACCTGTTCTCCATTTTGGATTTTTGCAAAAACCTAGTCTTTCTCTCCCCTTATTTTAGCCATTGAACTCTTGTTTTTTGTCTCCAAAATATCTCCTCTTGTTTACATAAGTTCTCCCAGCCTTGATGATGCTTGGTGGTTTGATCATTTCTGGATCTATCAAAGCCATCCGTGATAAGGGCTTGATTGAGTTCCTGCATTTTACCTTCAATAGTTTTTTTTGCTTGAAAAATATTCCCAAATTCATTCTTGTTCTAATCTTTGAGTCTGAGCTTGATATGTTTCAGTCTTTTGTGTAGAAGAAACATTCTCATTCCCTGAATATGTATATCTTTTGTCTACCATTTTCCAATGTTGCTCATAAAATTTGGGTGGGTGAGCTAGATATTCTCAAATATAAAAGGTCTATTCTTAGGGGTGCCAATGCCTTGAACCTCAAGTTGGGTAGGGCAATGGTCCGAGCCACCAAAGGGGAGAATTCTCATTGTCATTTCCTTGTCTGTGAGCATAAGGTTATTTGAGATTATGAATCTGTCTAACTTTGAGGCTACTTGAGACTCTCCTCCCCTCTTGTTGTTCCATGTAAAGAGGCCATTACTTGTATTAGCATCAACTAGCTTCATATTGTCTATAAAATTCTAAAATGTTATAGGGTCTTTGCTTAAATTTCTGTTCTCACCTTTTTCTCCGACAGTGATTTGATCATGTTGAAGTCCCCACCCATAAAACATGGTATTCTTGTGTGTCTATCTGTTAGTTATACGAGAGATTCTACAAGCTTGAGTTTATCATCTGGTCTTTGAGGACCATAAATATTTGTAATTAAATAAATCTCCCTATCTCCCACAGGCTAAATAACCATTGATAAATAATTCCTAGATGCCTCAGCATCTATTATGCTAATATTTGGGGGTTCCAAAACGTATGTATTCCTGCTGCTGTTTTATTTGCTTTGACTTCTAGAGACTCATATTTTTTGAGCAACTTATTGTTTATTTTTTTTATTTTTTTTGAATGGAACATTTTGTTTCTTAGATAAAGATCATATTCAAAGCTTCTTGTTTAATTCTATTGCTAAGTATCGTTTGTTTCCTTTTACTTCCTATACCTCTGATATTCCAAGATGTGAACTTCATTATGAAAGATTTGTAAAGGAGTATCTGGTTAGATCTTTCATCTTATGTGAATCTATCATTAGTTTTCCACATTCCATCAATAACTCATTCTGCTTTTTTCTGCCTCTTTTCCTTCCTGGATTTCTAGGAGCTAGTCCTGGTGTGGTTTTCCTAGTTTTGAAACCTTCGTTGACCTGCCTTTCATTGTTTCTTTTCCTTTCCAGCCCTTTAGCCTGAGTTCTCCCTAGGAACAAATGTTGTACTCTATTAAACTCTTCTTGAGGTAGTGAGTCTTGTGTATTCATAACACTCTTAAAGATATGATACATGTTATGGATTCCTAATCTATAAATCCAAAACCTTGGAGGAGCCATTAAAACCTAGAAACTTAACATTAAAACCCTCACAAAAAATAAATAACAGTCCTCTTCAAACCATAATAAACCAAGCAAAAACAGCGAGACAAAACTACTGGAACGTAAACAAACCCTTTATCATAATAAGAATTGGAAAATATAAATGAAAATTACAAAAGGAAAACTCTCATTTTAGAATTGAAAAGAAAAGTTCGATGAATATAACAATAATGAAAAACTCGTGTCACTTCCCCTAATGTTTGCTAAAAAATTTCAAATTTTTTAAACCAACATGTTTCAAAATATAATATAGGCCACTACTATAGCTTTTATAAAGAAAGCAACCACTTTTCATTTTTTTTTAATATCTCTTTGGTTGAGAATGAAGCCAATTTTTTTTTAATATCTTTGGGCTTTCGGTAGTCTGCCTGAGCTGCTCTCGCGGCGAGGGCAGGCAGTCTCGTGGTCATTGGGCTACAGGCGTAGAATGCCCCCTGCCGGGGGCTTTTCCCTAGGCGTCGAACAGTCGACTCAAAACTGGTACGGACAAGGAGAATCTGAATCTTTAATTAAAACAAACAATTGTGATGGTCCCTGTGGATGCTGATGCAATGTGATTTCTGCGCAGTTCTCTGAATTTCAAAGTGAAGAAATTCAACCAAGCGCGGGTAAACGGCGGGAGTAACTATGACTCTCTTAAGTTAGCCAAATGCCTCGTCATCTAATTAGTGACGTGCATGAATGGATTAACGAGATTCCCACTGTCCCTATCTACTATCCAGCGAACCCACAACCAAGGGAACGGGCTTGGCAGAATCAGCGGGACCCTGTTGAGCTTGACTCTAGTCTGACTTTGTGAAATGACTTGAGAGGTGTAGAATAAGTGGGAGTTGTTTTCGGTGCAAGTGAAATACCACTACTTTTAACATTATTTTACTTATTCTGTGGGGCGGAGATGGGGCACTGCCCTGTTTTTGGCCTTAAGGCACGTTTAGGTGCCCTATAGCATGGTGTCATCAAAAAATTGTGATGGGTCAAAGCCTGTCGAGTCTGAGAGAGTTAGAGACCATTGATGGTACCCACTTCTCTACTATGCTTGATAGTTCGACCAAGTCCTTCCATCATGAAGATAAAGAGAAAGGGGGAGAGCGGATCTACCTACCTGAGGCCTCTTGTAGGAGTAAATGTCTTGGATGGAGAACCATTAACCAGAATTTAAAAGCTAGATGAAGTCACCAGGGCCATTACCCATGTTACCCAGTTATGGTCAAATCCAAAGACTAGAAGGACCTTCCTGATATAAGTCCAATTCAACTTGTCATAAGCTTTGGTTAGGTCCAATTGCATAATCATTTCTGCCTTCCTATTGCTTAACAATGAGTGAACCAACTCATGTGCTTGAATGATGTTATTGATAATTTGTCTACCCTGCACATATCCTGTTTGCTCCACAAAAACTAGAGTAGGAAGAAGGGGTTTGAGTTTGTTGGCAATAACTTTGGATATATTTTGTACACCACATTGCATAAAGCTATGGATCTGAATCTGTCTGGAGTTAGACTAATGTCTTCTTTGGGGATCAAAGAGATGAAGGATGTATTGAGTGCCTTCAAAATGGTTCTGTTCATCTTGGAGTCCTCCATGACATTTAGAATACCTTTCTTGACAATGTTCCAGCAAGCTTTAAAGAAATTGACATTGAAAACATCAAGGCCTCTTGCTTTATTGTTCTGCATTTCTTTGATGACATCACTAACCTCCTCTTCAGTCACTGTCCTAACGAGATTGAAATTATCCTCTCTTGTTACTAGCTTAGGTATGTGCTTTGTTAAGTCCCTCATGAAATGAGCTCTGTCTAAGATGGTCTCATCTGTGATGCTTCGAAAGTGTTGAACCAACATAGTTTCTATTTCTTCATGGGTATTGATTAGTTGACCTCTGAAGTTCTTGATCGATGAGATCCTGTTATGAGACCTGTTCTCCATTGTGGATTTTTGCAAAAACCTAGTCTTTCTCTCCTCTTATTTTAGCCATTGAACTCTTTTTTTTTGTCTCCAAAATATCTCCTCTTGTTTACATAAGTTCTCCCAGCCTTGATGATGCTTGGTGGTTTGATCATTTCTGGCTCTATCAAAGCCATCCGTGATAAGGGCTTGATTGAGTTCCTGTATTTTACCTTCAATAGTTTTTTTTGCTTGAAAAATATTCCCAAATTCATTCTTGTTCCAATATTTGAGTCTGAGCTTGATATGTTTCAGTCTTTTGTGTAGAAGAAACATTCTCATTCCCTGAATATGTAGATCTTTTTTCCACCATTTTCCAATGTTGCTCATAAAATCTGGGTGGGTGAGCTAGATATTCTCAAATATAAAAGGTCTATTCTTAGGGGTTCCAATGCCTTGAACCTCAAGTTGGACAGGGCAATGGTCCGAGCCACCAAAGGGGAGAATTCTCATTGTCATTTCCTTGTCTGTGAGCATAGGTTCATTTGAGATTATGAATCTGTCTAACTTTGAGGCTACTTGAGACTCTCCTCCCCTCTTGTTGTTCCATGTAAAGAGGCCATTACTTGTATTAGCGTCAAATAGCTTCATATTGTCTATAAAATTCTAAAATGCTATAGATTCTTTGCTTAAAGTTCTGTTCCCACCTTTTTCTCCGACAGTGATTTGATCATGTTGAAGTCCCCACCCATAAACCATGGTACTCTTGTGTGTCTATTTCTTAGTTATACAATAGATTCTACAAGCTTGAGTTTGTCATCTGGTCTTTGAGGACCATAAACATTTGTAATTAAATAAATCTCCCTATCTCCCACAGGCTAAATAACCATTGATAAATAATTCATAGATGCCTCAGCATCTATTATGCTAATATTTGGGGGTTCCAAAGAGTATGTATTCCTCCTGCTGTTTTATCTGCTTTGACTTCTAGAAACTCATATTTGTTGAGCAACTTACTGTTTATTTATTTTATTTTTTTTAATGGAACGTTTAGTTTCTTAGATAAAGATCATATTCAAAGCTTCTTGTTTAATTCTATTGCTAAGTGTCGTTTGTTTCCTTTTACTTCCTATACCTCTGATATTCCAAGATGTGAACTTCATTATGAAAGATTTGTAAAGGAGTAGCTGGTTAGATATTTCATCTTACCTGAATCTATCATTAGTTTTCCACATTCCATCAATAACTCATTCTGCTTTTTTCTGCCTCTTTTCCTTCTTGGATTTCTAGGAGCTAGTCTTGGTGTGGTTTTCCTAGTTTTGACACCTTCGTTGACCTGCCTTTCATTGTTTCTTTTCCTTTCCAGCCCTTTAGCCTGAGTTATCCATAGGAACAAATGTTGTACTCTATTAAACTCTTCTTGAGGTAGTGAGTCTTATGTATTCATAACACTCTTAAAGATATGATACATGTTATGGATTCCTAATCTATAATTCCAAAACCTTGGAGGAGCCATTAAAACCTAGAAACTTAACATTAAAATCCTCACAAAAAATAAATAACACTTCTCTTCAAACCATAATAAACCAAGCAAAAACAGTGAGACAAAACTACTGGAACCTAAAAAAACCCTTTATCATAATAAGAATTGGAAAAGATAAATGAAAATTACAAAAGGAAAACTCCCATTTCAGAATTGAAAAGAAAAGTTCGATGAATATAACAACAATGAGAAACTCGTGTCACTTCCCCTAATGTTTGCTAAAAAATTTCAAATTTTTTAAACAAACATGTTTGAAAATATAATATAGGCCACTAGTATAGCTTTTATAAAGAAAGCAACCACTTTTCATTTTTTTTTAATATCTCTTTGGTTGAGAATGAAGCCAATTTTTTTTTGATATCTCTGGGCTGTCGGCAGTCTGCCTCAGCTGCTCTCACGGCGAGGGCAGGCAGTCGCGTGGTGATTGGGCTACAGGCGTAGAATTCCCCCTGTCGAGGGCTTTTCCCTAGGCGTCGAACAGTCGACTCAGAACTGGTACGGACAAGGAGAATCCGACTCTTTAATTAAAACAAAGCATTGTGATGGTCCCTGTGGATGTTGATGCAATGTGATTTCTGCGCAGTTCTCTGAATGTCAAAGTGAAGAAATTCAACCAAGCGCGGGTAAACGGCGGGAGTAACTATGACTCTCTTAAGGTAGCCAAATGCCTCGTCATGTATTTAGTGATGTGCATGAATGGATTAACGAGATTCCCACTGTCCCTATCTACTATCCAGCGAAACCACGACCAAGGGAACGAGCTTGGCAGAATCAGCGGGACCCTGTTGAGCTTGACTCTAGTCTGACTTTGTGAAATGACTTGAGAGGTGTAGAATAAGTGGGAGTTCTTTTCGGTGCAAGTGAAATACCACTACTTTTAACATTATTTTACTTATTCCGTGGGGCGGAGATGGGGCATTGCCCCTATTTTTGGCCTTAAGGCATGTTTCGGCGGGTCGATCCGGGTAGAAGACATTGTCACATGGGTATTATGGTTTAGGGTTTATGGTTTATGGTTTATAATTCTTTAATAAATTCTTTTAACAAACACTTAAAAAAACATTAAAAAATGGTTTTTAGGGTTTATTGTTTTTTGGTGTTTTTAATGTTTAGGTTTTTTTAGGGTTTAGGGTTTATGGTTTTTTAGGGTTTGGGGTTTGGGGTTTAAGGTTAAGGGTTTAGGAATTATGGGTTTAGGGTTTATAGCACTTTATTAAATGGTTTTAGTAAACACTTAATAAAAGTTACAAAACACTTTTTAAAATGTTATAAAACCCTGAGGTTTTAGGGTTTGGGGTTTAGGTTTTATAACACTTTAGTAATTTCTTTTAATAAACACTTAAATAGAAGTTACATAATTCTTTCTAAAATGTTATAAAATTCTTAGTGTTTACGGTTTATCATTTGGGATTTAGGGTTTCATGTTTAGGGTTTAGGTTTTAGTGTTTATGGTTTAGGTTTTATGGTTTAGGATTTAGAACACTAAAGTTACAAAACTCTTTTCAAAATATTAGAAAAAATTAGCATTTATGGTTTAGGGTTTAGTGTTTAGGGTTTAGGGTTTAGGGTTTAGGAATTATAACACTTTAGTAAATTCTTTTAATAAACACCTAAATAAAAGTTTAATATGATTTTTAAAATATTTTAAAGTGATTAAGGTTTAGGTTTTAGGGTTTGGAGGTTTAGGGTTGAGGGTTTCGAGTTTATGGTTTAAGGTTTATAACACTTTAGTAAATGCTTTTAATAAAATCTTAAATAAAAGTTACAAAATAGTTTTTAAAATGTTGTAAAATCCCTAGGGTTTTGGTTTTAGGGTTTATAACACTTTAGTAAATGCTTTTAACAAACACCTAAATAAAATTTAGAAAATTCTTTTTAAAATGTTACAAAATACATAGGGTTTAGGTTTGAGAGTTTTAGGTGTAGTTTTTGCGGCTTAGGGTTTAGGTTTGATAACACTTTAGTAAATTATTTTAATAAACACTTAAATAAAAGCTACAAAATATTTTTAAAATGTTATAAAATGATTAAGGTTTAGGGTATAGGGTTTGGGTTTTATTGTTCAGGTCCTAGGTTTTAGGGTTTATAACAATTTAGTAAGTTATTTTAATAAAAAGTTAAATAAAAGTTAAAAAATACTTTTCAAAATGTTATAAAATACTTAGGATCTAGGGCTTTGTGTTTTGGGTTTAGGTTTTAGGGTTTGTTGTTTAGGGTTTATAGCTCTTTAGAAAACGCTTTTAATAAATATTTAAATGATAGTTACAAAGTTCTTTTTAAAATGTTATAAAATGATTAGTATTTAGGGTTTGGGGTTTGGGGTTTGGGGTTTAGGGATTTAGGTTCATGTTTTAGGATTTAGGGTTTATAAGGATTTAGTAAATTCTTTTAATAAACACTTAAATAAAATTAAAAAAACTCTTTTTAAACTTTCTTTGACAAGTGATTCCCCTTCTTATAGCCTACAAAAACCACTCCCCTCCAGTTGTCGAGCTCTAGGCACGAGCACTCCACTTAGAATATGGATGAGATGCAAAATTGAGCTAAAATACCACAATATAATATCAAATAAAAGTGATAAGTAGAAGGGAGGTTGACTCCTTGACCTCACGCCCATAGTTACCATCAACCTTCACCACAAAAACTAACATATAGTTCAGCATCCTACACCTCTAGTTAATTCCAACTGAGTGGCTACATGTGTCTCCATGTCGAAGACCAACCTTAGAATTTCCATTTAATATTCAACAGGTGGGAAGGGTGGTGGGCTAATCCTCCCTCATCAACCTCTTTGATATTGTGCATGACCCCATCATGAAATATCTAAATTTAATTAATACAACTAGTCAATTAAGACTCCTAGATGAATATTTTACACTATTGCAACCATAATAGTTCTATATTTGGATTTACTAGGTATGTTTGGTCATTTTTATTGAGGAGCCACCAAGTGTCCATTTCCTTCCATGTCTGTGATCAAATGCTTATTTATATTATCAAACTTTGCTTCCATTAAACTAACGAACTCTTACATTTCCATGTACTTCACTTCTAAGGAACACATGTTATTTTTTGTTTCCTTCCCGATTTTTCTCAAATACCAAATTTTGACCACCATCTATGCCTTGTGTCTTGTGGTGTCTTGCCTATTCTTGTTCTTGCATTTGTAGGTTCTTCTCCCACAATTCATGCTAGTCTCACTAATGTAAGGTCCCTATTATCACCTCTTGTTAGTTTCTTGCAAGTCACTTATCATTCTATCTCACGCATATGTTATAAAATCTCTACACACTTGTACATTACATAATGTTGGTTTCCACATCTATCCATGGAAATATCTTGACACAAGTTCACTTTTGCATTCTATCATATTCAAACTGCTCTTTCATGTCTAGGTTCACCCTAGCTTGACCCAATGTGAAGGTATACAAACTTGAAAGAGAAAGGAAAGGGACAACAAAGGCAAACAAATCTCACACTCAATCTAGATTCCTTATGTCCAATACCTAAATAACTCCTCCATCATGATCTTTGTGTATGAAAATTAGAATGAATATTGCAAACATTTAAGGGTGTACTCTAATAGATGTTTTGGCCCCTTTCTAGGAATATTTCATTGTAAAGTTTTCCATAAATGGAGTAGGTTTTAAATCTATTTTACATTCAAAAATGAATTTTAAACAAGAGGAAATCATAATCTCACCCAAAAGTTTATTATTGAATTTTAGTAAAATAGGCCAAAATTCTCATGCTTTGGTAGATTTAAGTACCTCTCTTTCGTGGGATGGGTGTAAATCCACTTTTCAATTATTATAAGGGCACACTAAATACTCATAATTTGAAGGAAGCCACATCATGGGAGGTGCCTCCCCCATTTTATATTTATCGAATTTTCCTTCATGTGTTATCTTAGGTTGTGTAAACAATCTACCAACACCTTATGTGTCCCTAAGACATTAAAAAAGGGAGGTGAATTGAAATTGTGCTATCAAATCCATAAATATTTGAATTACTATTTTTGAATTCCAATTTGGGAGTAGAGTGTAAGAAGATATATCAAATAATCACAAACACTCTCCAACAACTAGTATACGATGCAATATTTTAATAGTTATACAAATATGACTCATTTTGGGTATTCAAAGGAAGTTAAAGGGAAATAACATTTTCCCTGAAATTTAGGAAGAATGATTTGTCATTCATGGAATTCATACTTCCAATGTTGCAATCGAACAATTTGTTTGTAACAGGGGTATTATTGGAAGCTAGATTTACTTTTACAATAAAAACAATACCTTCATCAAGTCAAATTTACATTCTTTCTAGAAATTATTTGACCAATAGGAAACTAAAGATCTTCGATTCCATATATGATTAGATGATCACAATTTTGCTCAAAAATGAAAGTGTCCAGAAAGTCTTAAATGTAGCATAAAGTTGAAGTGCTTTTTGTTCTAATTCTAACGACATTCATTTTACCTCAATCTGACACCATATGCTCAAGTTATCTGTGCTCATTGTTTGACCCAAGAATTGAAAATTCCAGTAAGTTTGTTGACTAGTCAATTGACTAGGCTGGTCATATAGTGAGTCAGGAGAGTGACTATTTAAGGTATGAGCCAATGACAACTTGCTAAGTGTCATTCTCGGGTTTGTTTATTTTTGGCACATTTGATTGGTTTGTGCTAGTTTTATGTGGACCAATAATTGGGTGTCGTGTGGCCTAGTCATGGGCTACCACATGGCACCCTAGGGTCAATTAAACTTTTGGTATGGGTCTAAGCGAGGTCCGAGGTATTTAAACCCCCAACCTCCCACTCCATAATGGAGCACTTCACCAACATGCCACATGGTAGTTCTTAACATAGCATAGACTGATCTATTATATAAACTTTAAGTTTAGAGCTTTAGGAGGGAGGGTTTGGGGTACCAACCATGAACCCTCGTCATATTTGATGCCATATGCCTATAAAACAATGGTGGAGAGGGGCATAGGATGTTTATACTAACCCAAATCACGGCGCTAATCACATGACCTTGACATTCAGCAAAAGGTACGAAGGTGGAGGAGCGCTCAGTAATAGCCCGAGGTCTTGGGTATATGCTCCACCAAGAGACCGTTTTGAACGCACTTGTAGAGGTGCTAACGCAAGGGGGCTAGACCCACATCCTATAGATCATGCACATGATCTCGACATCAACATTTAAGGGCCTGTTCTGAAGGCTAGGCAGTTAGCCTCAGCGTGAGACTCGTGTTGCCCACATGACCACATGCCTATGTTTTAAAGGCTAGTCTCATGGGGTTAGGCATTAAGACTCATCCCATGACCCTATTAGGACTATGTGACCACCTTTTTGAAAGTAAGGGTTATTTATTTCTTCCTTTATATTTTAATTTCAAATATTTTCTTTTAATTTTATAGAAAATCTTCTTTTTTTTTTCTAAGTTCATTAATTTTATATTTTTATTATATTCCTAATATTTTTTATATTATTTATAATAATTCATTTTTTTTCGTTTTTTCATTGTATTTTCCTTTTTAAAATTAACTTTATTTTTTCTCTCTTACATTCATTTAAATATAATAATATTTATTTTACTTACTATTCTGATTTAGTAGCTGCAATTTTACTATATCTACTAGCTTTGTTCAAGCTCTCTAGAATTCATTTTAAATATGGTAATAATTATTTTATTGACTATTTTCATTTAGTGGTTGCATCTCTACTATATTTATTAGCTTTGTTCAAGCTATCCATTTATGTCCTCATTTTCAAAACACATACATAGAATTTGATATGTGATTTTCTCCCAAACATATTTGTATAAATCATGAATCACAAAAGCCTACATTCCAATTATTTAATATGTTTTCATATTTCATTCATAAAATTTATTAATTCTAAATCTAATAAATATCTTTAAATATTTGGACAATAAGTATTGATTATAAAAATCTTATTTAGAGTAGGAATTTTAAATTCTAATTAAAAAAAATTAAAGCACAAGGTAACATCTTTTACTTGTTTGTTAAGTAATATTTTGTACTTTATATTTATCTTTTAAAATTAAATATAATTGTATTTTATATAATAATTTAGGAAATAGAAATATAATACATGAATGTGATTGACATTAATAATTTATTCACATTTATAAAATTATTTAAAAAAATAAATATTACATATTAAGAAAATTATTTAATTTTATATTTTTTAATAATTATAAATATTTTGTAAATACTAAATAGAATATTTTTCAAATAATTAATTTTTAGACTTAAAATTTAACCATCAAAATATTTATTAAAAATTAGGAGTGAGCCTATAAAGATGTATCAAATAATCATGAATCTTTGTAACAACTAATATATGATGTAGTAATATAAAATTTCTACAAATATGGCCTTTTTGGGTATTCAAAATAATTGAAAGGGAAACCAATTTTATCCTTGAAATGTAAGAATAATCACTTGCGATTCATGAATTTGGATGCATCTAGTTTTTCAATGGAGCATTTTGGTTGTAGCACAGGTATTGTTGGAAGCTATTTTTATTTTTACAATAAAAGCAATAGCTTCATCAAGTCTAATTTACATTTTTGGTAGAAATTATTTGACCAATGGAAATGATTTAGAATGTTTAACAATGTTTTTATATGATTGACCTTTATTTCTTTTGTGCTCTAAATACAATCATAAAACACTCACATTTCAAAACTATTATTGGTAATGCTTGCTAACCAAAGTATTATATTTATCATAGCCTTCTTTGAAATTAAACTACAACCTCCATAGATTTGCTAAGATTTTCCTTCAATATTATAACTATTACCGTAAATATAATACTTTGGTTTATATCATATTTAATTATAAGGACATTTTAAATAGTATTTAATATGTTTTCATTTTAAATAGTATTTAATATGTTTTCATATTAATTCTCAATCTAAGAAACAACTTTAATTATTTGGCCAATAAGTATTAATTATGAAAGTCTTTTGTGTTGTTAAAATGTTAAATTCTAATTAAAAACAATTTTAAACCACAAAGAAGCATCTTTTACTCATGCATGGTCATTAAGTGTTTTTATATCTTGTATTTATCTTTAAATGTTAAATATGATTTAATAATTTATGGAATAGAAATTAATAGATAGATAGATAGATAGATAATTTAATTTAATTTATAAATTTATTTAAAAAAATGAAATATTAACAAATAAATAAATATTAATATTACAAAATTCATATATATATATATATATATTATATATATATTATATATATATTAATTATAAATAATTTTAATAACCAAATTCAAATATTTTTCAAATAACTATGTTTTTGGCTAGGCTAGGTTATGCTAGACTAGGTTAGAGTAGGTTAGGCTAGAGTAGAGTAAGTTATGCTAGGTTAGGCTAGACTAGGTTACAGTAGGCTAGGTTAGAGTAGGCTATGTTAGGTTAGACTATGTTAGGCTAGGATAGAGTAGGTGAGATAGTAGGCTAGCCTATGCAAGAGTAGGCTAGGCTAGAGTAGGCTAGAGTAGGCAATGATAGGCAGGGCTAGGCTAGGGTAGTGTAGAGTAGGTTAGGCTAGCTTATGCTAGAGTAGGTTAGAGTAGGCCACGCTAGTGTAGGATATGTTAGGTTAGACTGGGTAAGGCTAGGCTAGAGTAGGTTAGGCTATGTCACGCTAGGCTACTTGACAATAGGTCATGCTAGGAGAGTGTAGTTAAGGCTAGGCTAGGCTAGAGTAGGTCAGAGTAGTCTAGGCTAGAGTAGGCTAGGTTAGTCAAGAGTAGGCTAGGCTAAAGTAAGTTAGGCTAGGATATAGTAGGTTAATCTAGACTTTTTTAGGCTAGGCTAGAGTAGGTTAGGCTAGGTTAGGCTAGGTTAAGCTAGATTAGGTTAGTCTAGGCTAGAGTAGGTTAGGTTAGGCTAGGCTAGAGTACGTTAGGCTAGACTAGAGTAGGTTAGGCTAGAGTAGGCTAGGGTAGTTTAGGATAAAGTAGGCCAGCCTAGAGTAGGTTATGCTAGAGTAGGCTAGGCTAGCCTAGAGTAGCCTAGAATATGCTAGGCTAGAGTAGGTTAGGCTATTGTAGGCTACACTAGTCTAGGCTAGAGTAGGCTACACTAGCCTAGGCTAAAGTAGCCTAGAGTAGGCTATGCTATAGTAGGCTAGAGTAGACTAGATTAGGGTGCACTAGTCTAGGCTACACTAGGATAGGCTAGGTTAAGCCAAAGTAGGCTATGGTTGGCTAGGGTAGGCTAGAATAGAGTAGTTTCGGCTAGGCTAGAATAAGAAAGGATAGGCTAGGCTAGGCTAGAGTATGTTAGGCTAAGCCACACTAGGCTAGGGAAGAGTAGGTTAGGTTATGCTAGGCTAGGTTAGGCACGAGTAGGTTAGGATAGGCTAGAGTAGGTTAAGTTAGACTAGGCTAGGGTCGACAAGAGTAGGTCATGCTAGGCGAGAGCAGGCTAGGCTAGGTTAAGCTAGGTTAGAGTAGGTGAGTATTCTAGGCTAGAGTAGGCTCGGGTAGGCAAGAGTAGGCTAAGCTAAGGTTAGGCTAGAGTCGGCTAGGGTAAGCTAGGCTAGGCTACAATATAGTAGGTTGGGCTAGGTTAGGTTAGAGTAGGCTATGCAAGACTAGGTTAGGCTATGCTATAGTAGAATGGACTAGTGCACACTATAGTAGCCTAGGATAGGGTAGAGTATCCTAGGCTAGCCAAGGCTAGAAAAGGCTAGGTTAGGCTAGAGTAGGCTTGACTAGGCTAGACTAGGTTAGGCTAAAGTAAGCAAGGCTAGAGTAGGTGCAAGTTGGCTAGGCTAGAGTAAGCTAGGCTAGAGTAGGGTAGTGTAGGTTAGGGTAGAGTAGGCTAGGCTAGAGTAGGGTAGTGTAGACTAGGCTAGGCTAGAGTAGGGTAGGTTATTCTAGGCTACAATAGGCTAGAGTAGGTTAGTCTACAGTAGTCTAGGATGGGCTAGAGTAGGGTAGGCTAAGCTAGGCTAGAGTAGACTAGGCAAGGCTAAGCCAGAGTAGGCTATATCAGGCTACGATAGGATGGCTATAGTATGTTAGGCTAGGCTAGGCTAGGCTAGGCTCTGCTAGAGTAGGGTAGGCTATGTTAGAGTAATCTAGGCTTGGCCATGTTAGGCTATGCTAGTTAAGAGTAGGCTAGGCTAGGCTAGGCTAGGCTACAGTAGGCTAGGCTAGGCTAGGCTAGGCTAGGCTAGTGTAAGCTATGGTATGTGTAACTTTTGTAGTTACACATTTTTTTGTTTTATAAAGATACCCCTACATGCTCCAGGTATCCAAGTTATCAACAGATCTTACCTAGTTCCCAACCTATACCAATGAGTGGCTTCGATGTGAATTCCACCGTTGATTTTCCAATTCTCATGGGCTCATTGAAAATTTGTTTGATTTGCAAGGTAATGATGGATTTAGGATCAACAAACTCATCAACAAGTTAATGAAGGAGGAAAAAGCTGAAGGTGGTGAATGGCGGCAATCTGAAAAAGGTAAAACTGATATTGGAGGACCGAAATCAGTTGGACGGAAGGACTACAATTCAAAACAGAAGGAAAATAACGTTGTAGGAAAAAAAAAGAGGAAAAGACGGAAATGGAACTAAACTAACAACAAAAATAAAATGAATTATGACCTATTCAGGAGGTAACCACCATGTGGTGGTTACTGGAAGTATCTCTTTAGATGTTGGCCTTTAACAGGGAGATTTCAGTTTCTCCCTGTAAAGTTTTCAACCTGTAAGTTCCTTGACCAATTTTTTCCACAACTTGGAATGGGCCCAGCCATAAGTGTTGGAATTTCACGTGTTTACCTTTCGGCTCATTCAACTTGTCCCATTTCAGGACTCGCTCTCCTACGTGGTAATCTTTATCTCCTGCCAGATGGCGATCAAACCACCTCTTCACAATCATTTGGTGATTTCTGAATTTATTTTCGGTTTTGTCTCTCAATTCCTCCAACCTCACCAATTGGTTGATCCTTTCTTGAAGAAAGGCTTAAGGGGTTCCTCTTGAAGCTAGGGAGAGCTATATAGAAGGAAGGGTGAATTCTGGAGGCAAGATGACTTCCTGTCCATAGATGAGGAAGTATGGGGAGTCTCCTAAGGCCACTTTTTGGGTGACCCTATTGGCCCAAAGGGAATTTGTTAGAGTGTTGTGCCAGTTCCTCTAGTTGTTAGTGATAGATTTACGAATTATGCATATAAGGTTCTTGTTTGAGGACTCTACAACTCCATTTCCATGGGGGTAATATTTCGATGCATACCTTATGTGAATTGATTTATCAATAGCAAATTCAGTCAATTTTAGTGATGAAAAGTAAGAGTATTATCAAATATGATAGTTTTAAGAATGCCATACCTGTTCATAATGAATTTCTCAATAAATGATATTATCGCATCTTCATTCACCTTCCTAATCGGGATGGCTTCGGTCCATCTGGTGAAGTAGTTGGTTGCTGTGAGTATATACTTATGCTATTGTGAAGATTTTGGAGTGATCTCACCTATGACATCTAGGCCCCATTGCTGGAACGGACGATAAATCATAACAGGCCTCAAGGGAACTACTGTCTTTCTTTCTCATCCTACGGCAGTTTGGCACACCTTGCATTTCTGAGCATAGGCATGCGCATCTCTAAACATTATGGGCCAATAATATCCAACTCTTAATATTTTGTGAGCAGTGGTCTCTCCGTCGTAGTAACCACCTACTGGGTTGTCATGCATTTCTTTCAAGACATGGTCGGAATCATCCTTTTCCAAACACCTCAGCCAAATTCCATCATAATTTTTTCTGTATAATGTGTCATTGGCCAATTGATACTGATTAGATTTCAATCTGAGTGCTCTCCTCTGTGATGCATCCATGTGTTCAAGACATGACCCTCGTGTAAGATAAAAGCGGATGTCGTAACACCACGACTTAGGATCCAAAAGGGCTTTTGACGTTTTGCACTCACACATTAGCGCTTCATTAATCCATAGGGGTTCCTCCCTGAATTCCACTTGTGCATTCTGTAGGTTTTGCGCTTCTAGTTCTTTGGATGCCCCTTCTCTATTCGCCAAGGCTTTTACTGCTAGTCTGCATAATCCCTGGCCTTGAACTATCTTTTCCGGCTTAATATCGAGGTCAAATTCTTGAAGTGTGGTTATCCAGTTTCCTCTTCATTCACCCATTTCTTTCTGCACGAAGAGGGCTCTTACAGCAGGATGGGGAACAATCACTTTAGTCCTGGCCTTTAATAAATAAGGGTTGAAATGTTTTATGGCCTTAAAAACTGCAAAGCCTTGCTTTTCCACTTCTAGATAGTTTAGTTCTGCTCCCTGGAGATTAGAGTTCATATAGGAAATGGGGACTTCATTACCCTCAACATTTTTTTGAGTGAGGATTTCAGCATATGAAAGATCAGAAGCAAAAGTGTACAAGAAGAATTCCATGTTGAAATTGGGGCTGACCAATGTACGAGCTTCTGTTATGGCTTCCTTGATTCGCTGAAATGATTTCTTAGCTTCATCACTCCACTTATACACAATGTCATTTTTCATCATTATCTACATGGGACACACTCATTTTGTGAACCCTGAAACAAATTTTCTAACAAAATTAATCTTCCAGAAGAAATATTGCATTACCCTTTTATTTGTAGGGGGTTATATTCTCATGATGGTATCTACTCTTTTAGGATCAATAACAATCCCTTCTTTAGAGAGGATATGACCCAATAGTTTCCCTTTTGTGACTGCAAAGACGCTCTTCTTAGGATTCAATGATATTCAATACCTTTGACATCTTTTGAAAATTTGTTTTAGGTGATACATATGATCCCTTTTGTGATATGAATACACAATGATGTCATCCATGTAAACCACTACTGATCTGTTAATCAACCCTCAAAAAGCTATGTCAATAGCTCTCTGGAATGTGGTGCCCGCACTAATAGGTCCAAAAGGCATTTTACGATATGCTTAGGTGCCCCATTTAGTGTTGAAGGCTGTCTTAAGCTGATCCCCATTAGATACCAACACATGATTATATCCTGAAAATCCGTCTAATAGGGACAACATTTCAGACCCAGAAATGCACTGAAGAATGTGTTCCATAGAAGGCATAGGATAGTTATCCTTTTGCGATGCTTTTTTCAGGTTTCTGAAATTGATACATAGCCTGATATCTCCATTTTTCTTTCTTACTCACATGAGATTGGCTACTGAGCAGGTGTGTCTAACCGGAAAGATGAATTTAGCATCCAACATTTTTTTAATTCTTTCTTCACCAATGGTTCTAGGCTTGGGTGCATCTTGCGAAGATTTCTTTGGTAGGGCTTAGCCTTCTTTTCCAAAGGAATTACATGCCAGTTTGAGATGTTATCAGGCACAGATGGTATGAAAATAAATTTAACATAACATTTATTCTTCATTAATCTAAAATTAGGCAAAACTTTTGCAGCCATACCAGCCATCAGATCGACATCTTGGTTTTATCCGAGAGGTATGTATGTGATATCAAAAGAATCAAAACTGTCAATTAAGTTCCATACCTAATGTTGGTACCTTACCAGGTGTGGCTAATTGCAGTGTATCCTCTTCCTTACCTAGTCCACAATTATCCGCAACTCACCAAAAATTTTAAGATTGTTTACCTTCATGTCAATGGCCTTTTTCAGGCCCTACAACAATCCTTTGTATTCTGCCGTGTTGTTGGTGCACGTGAACTCCAACTGGCTGGACATCAGATGTTGGTTCCCTTGTGGATCAACAAGAAGGCTCCCAACACCTACACCTTCAAGGCAGTTAGAGACATCAAAATAGAGTGTCCAAAATATAGAGTGTAGTGTTACATCAATTGAATTGCTTCCTACGAAACTAGTTCTATCATCTACTATATTACAGGCTGGTTCATTAGTTGGACTACAGGGGAGAGCTTCCAACTGTGTGTTTATTGCAATTTCTTCAATTGTTTCTGCATGGAATTCTCCAAAACAGGTTTCTGTGACACAAACATTGAAACTATAATTCCCAGGGATAGAGTTGGTAAAGATTACAAGTTCATTGGGACCGTTTAGATCCGTCATTACATACTTCATGTATCTTTCTCAATCAACTCTCAGCATATCACCCTTCCCCTTTTGAGGAAGCAAGAGATGGGACCAATCAGTTGAGAAATATATATTTTGCTTACCAGTCTCTACTAAGCAGCATTCCATAAGCCTCGGGTATATCGACTACCACTATATCAATAACTTGTGTGCACTGTGGTTTAGTAGTCATCCAAATCAATACAACTTTCAATTCCCCAATTACTTTCACATTTGTCTTGTCTAATTGCATGATTTGAGTTCAAGTTTTCTCAGGTATCACATGAAGTCTTTTAGCAATAGCGTAAGGCATCACAGTGGATGAGGCACCTGAGTCTACCAAGAAATTGTGTACGTTCATGTTGAAGATTTCAAATGTGATAAGGAAAGGGGGAATCATGGATTTTGATTTCCTTCCTATCATGGCCAGACTAACATCTTGGGGGGTTTGATTCATTTTTGACAAAGTTGCTTCCATGGCTGGTGGCTTTTGGGATGTACTAGAGGTACTAATGAGTCTAGATGCCAACTTCTTGGTTTGGCTTCTTGGGATGGTGAGAGTTTTGCATTTCTGCTCATTCATAGCTTTCAAGCGCAAATCTCTTTGCTGCGTTAATTTTTGCAAATCAAAGTATGTGATATTAGCCCTACATTTCTTAAGATCATCCATAATGTTGTACTCAATGTTATAAATAGGGTATGGAAGAGTAAACATTCTGGTTTTTCCATTCTTAGGTGGGGGTTTACCATTTTGAGTCACCTTCATTGCAGTTAGAGATGTATTCTCTTTCTCTGGATAGTTTGCAATAGTATTCTTGGACTCACTACTAGGTATACCCTTCTCGGCATGGACTTTGGGAGCAGATGCCTTCACAGGGCGAACATCTTTCTTCATCTAGTCTACAAGCTTCATCACACCCGCAAGTGGCCCCTTACTTCATGTGTGGACTTCATTAGTGTGGATTTCTGCCATACTATCTCCTTGGTCATCATCGTTCTCATTTGTATAGAAATCCAATAGTACGTTGATTTGAGATTCTTCGTCCAAGGGCTCTTCTACTTGGTATTTTTCCTCATTTTCTTTTTCTAGCTCGAGCTCCACTATGGTTTCTTCATTGTTAAGGAGCTCCACTATAGGTTCTGTCTTGAGCTCCACTATAGGTTCTTCCATATTTAAATTCCCTTCATTGGGTGGAGCAGGCAGTGCAAGTGGACCATGACCACCTTCTGTCTTCTTACGATAGAAAGGTTTGAAATATTTTCTATTGCTATACTCTCCTCCATTCCCACTTGTACTCTCTCCAGAATTCCTTTTCATATCGAGGATTGTGTTTGTCAACTTCTTAATGATACAATGCAAACCTTCTATATCTATGGTATCCTTTTCTTTGATTTAAGCTCCTTTTTTATCACTCCCATTATTCTTCTTGGATTCTTGAGAGGCTTTCTTGTGAGTTATTATAAGGGTACATTAATTACTCATTAGTTTGAAGGGATGGGGATCACCATAGGTGTCTCTCCCATTTTATATTTATCGAATTTTAATTCCTTATCTTTCCTCGAATGGGTGTAAATCAACTTTTGAGTTATTATAGGGTACACTAATTACTCATTAATTTGAAGGGATGGGCATCACTATATGTGTCTATCCCATTTTACATTCACTACATGTGCCTCTCCTATTTTATATTTATTGAATTTTCCTTCATGTGTGCTCCCTAATTGGCCAAACAATCCACCAACACCTTATGTGTCCCTAAAACATGAAATAACATAGGTATATTCAAATTGTGCTACAAAATCCATGAATATTTGAATTATTATTTATGAATTCCAATTTGGGAGTGAGTGTAAGAAGATATATCAAATAACTACGAATGGTCTCCAACAACTAGTATAAAAGTTCTATAGTTATGACATTTTTGGGTATTCAAAATATTGGAAAGGGAAAACAAAAAAATTGCTTAAAAAGTAGGAAGAAGGATTTGCGATTCATGGGGTTGCATACATCAAATGTTGCAATTGAACAATTTGGTTGTAGTAGGGGTATTCTTGGAGAGTATATTTTTTTTTACAATAAAGATAACACCTTCACCAAGTCAAATTTACATTATTGGCAGAAATTATCTGACCAATTGAAAACTAAAGACCTTCAATTCCATAGAAAGTTTAACCATGTTTTTAGGTGATTGATCATCTTTATTTTTTGAAAGATTTTAATACCATGATACACCATTAATTACATTTCAAAATTATTATTGGTATTTCTTGCTAACCAATGCATAGTAATTTTTAAAGTCTTCTTTGAAATTAAACTAAATCCCCCCTACATTTGCTACCCTTTATCTTTTTTTTTATTATTATTATTATAACTATCAAAATAAATTAAATACTTCAGCTTTTAAAATAATTTCAATTATGAACACATTTGAATAAATATTTAATATGTTTCCATATTTCATTTATAAAATATATACATTCCCAATCTAACAGACATCTTTAATTATTTAGACAATAATTATTAATTATAAAAATTTTATTAATAGTCACAATGATAAATTCTAATTATTATTTTTAATTTAATTATGAACATATTTTAAATAATATTTAATATGTTTTCATATTTCATTTATAAAATATATGCGTTCCCAATGTAACAAATATCTTTAATAATTTAGGCAATAATTATTCATTATAAAAATCTTATTTACAGTCAGAATGATAAATTCTAATTATTTATTTTTCTAAACCACAAAGCAATGTCTATTTATGTTGGCCCATTAAATATTTTTATACGTTACATTTATCTTGTAACATTAAACGTGATTATATTTTATTTAATAATTTAAGAAATATAGATATGAAATTAATAATTTATTTACATTTACAAAATTATTTTAAAAAATATTAAAAATATTGAATATTTAAAAATAAATTTTATTTTATATTCCTTTTATAATTATAAATGTTTAAATAATTAAATTAAAATAATTTTGAAATAAACTAAATTTTTGGCTTAATTTTTAAACCATCAAATTTTATCACATAATTAAATAATAATTTCTATATTAATTTGTTATTTTAAAGAGTCATTTTTACAAGAAATTAAACTAATTAAAATATTATTTAAACCAATGATATAATTACTAAATATTATAGTAATTTAAAATTATTAATTATTATAACACCATAATTAAATATTATAAAGGATCTTAAAAATAATTATTGTTGTTTTATTTTCTTGGAACTTTCTCCAGAAAAGCATGACCGTTCGACCTCTTTTCTAAATCTGACCGTTCCAAAAAAAGCATTGCTTTTTCGGACATATGACCGTTCCGCTCTTTTCTTTTGCACAATATTTGATATGGAATTTGTGAATGCTTTGTTGTATGCAATTTGAGGACACTCTGGGATGTTCTGTTGGATTTTCTTCCCTATCAAACTGGGAATGCATGCTCTGTTGGATTTTCTCAATTTGTTGTTGTTTTTCCTATAAAAATTCTTTCGAGTTATATTTGAGGATCTTCATCTGGGTTTTGAGGATCTTTTGTTCAAACTGGGAATGCATACTGGGAATGCATGCTTTGTTGGATTTTCTTCTCTATCAAACTGGGGATGCTCTGTATTTGATGATCTTCTGCTGGATTTTGAAGACGCTTTGTTCAATCAAGCGATTATTTTAGGGGCTGCTCTGTTGCATTTTCTTCCATATCAAACGGGGATCCTCCGTTGGATTTTCTTCCATATCAAACTGAAGGTATGAAAACTCCTTCCAGTTATCTTATCATCGTTCTTTCTTTGATCATTGTCTGATAAAATATTAAATTCAAGTTTAGCTCTCTTTTCACTGCCTACCATAT
This sequence comes from Pinus taeda, assembly GCA_000404065.3. NCBI lineage: Eukaryota > Viridiplantae > Streptophyta > Pinopsida > Pinales > Pinaceae > Pinus > Pinus taeda. Next base: position 4,519 of record APFE030825227.1, on the reverse strand, counting down.
TTAATTTCTTCGAAGAATAACATGTAATTTAGATAGTTATAATTTGGCAAATCAGTTCAGTTCGAGTGCATGTTTTGGCAAATCATTTGGGGATCATTGAACAGATAGATATCTATTGGGATGTGTAATCTTTGCGAGATTTTATAATAGGCTGAAGTGCAAATTGAAAGGCAGTGAAAACTTTCAGAGTTAATAATTAGAACTATTCCCAATACCTTTACTGTTTTAACCACAGCTTCACCAATGTCCAGGTGCCTATCAAATGGCTGGTGCTAATCTGTATGACTTTTCCCCACGGCTTCACCAATGTCAAAACATTTCATTAGTATGATATTTGTCTTCTTTATTCTCATAAAACTGAAAGATTGAATCTAAGTATTAATAGAGAAAAGGCACCCGATATGTTTATCCGTCTCGTTGAAACAGTCATTACTTATTGCACAGCGTTGCAAGCGTTCAACGATTTGATGTTTCAGAATGATCCGACCAGCGATTGGTGTGCCATCTCAATATCTGTTGCTGTTTTCATGGCTGCGCTTTAACTGGACTTAGTTTCCATGAATTGGCTTTTTTTTTAAATGATTTTGAATTATGTTTTTTAGTGTTTAGATTAACTCCCTTTCTCAAATTTATTTTGAATTAAGCTTTTGGCTTTTCCATTTTACAGATATATTTCTCATTTAATATATATTTCTTCCTAACTGAATTTATATTTAGAATTTATTTATTTAATAATTTTGTTATATTTTTTTATTTTTGATTTATTTAAATTTGTTTGTATTAATATTATTTAATTAAATTATCGTTTAAAATATTTTTAAATTTACCTAAGTTATTAAGTTTTACACTTTATTTTCTATGTATTTTAAGAGTGATTTTGAATATGTTTTTTATTAAAAGTTAAGCTAGAGTATGTTTGGATAGAATAAAGTAGACTAAGCTACATAAGAATAGAATAGGCTAGCCTAGTTTAGATTAGTAGGCTAGGCTAGAATAGGCTAAGCTATAGCAAACTAGAGTAGACTAGGCTAGAATAGGCTAAGGTATGCTAAACTAGAGTAGACTAGGCTAGGCTAGAGTAGATTAGCGCTGCTATAGGCTAGGTTAGGCTACAATAAGGTAGGGAAGGTTATGCTAGAGTAGGTTAGGATCGAGAAGGGTAGGGATAGGCTAAGCTAGGGTAGAGTAGGGGAGGGATAAGCTAGGCTAGGCTAGACTAGGTTAGGTTATGTTGGACTAGGTTTAGGCTAGGCTAGGTTAGAGTAGGTTAGGCTAGGGTAGAGTAAGTTAGGCTAGGTTAGGCTAGAGTAGGTTAGAGTAGGCTAGGCTAGAGTAGGCTATGTTAGGTTAGGCTAGGGTAGGCTAGCCTAGGGTAGGCAAAGGTATGCAAGAATAGAGTAGGTTAGGATAGGCTAGGTTTGGGTAGTGTAGGGTAAGGTAGGCTAGGCTCTAGGTTAGAGTAGGTTAGGTTAGGCTAGTTTATGCTAGAGTAGGTTAGACTAGGCTCGAGTACACTTGACTAGAGTAGGATAGAGTAGGCTTGGATAGAGCACGTTAGGTTATGTTAGACTAGGTTTAGGCTAGGCTAGGTTAGGCTAGGCTAGGTTAGAGTAGGTTAGGCTAGGGTAGAGTAGGCTAGGTTAGGCCAGAATAGGTTAGAGTAGGTTAGGCTACAGTGGGCTACGTTAGGTTAGACTATGTTAGGCTAGGCTAGAGTAGGTTAAGCTATTTCATGCTAGGCTACTTGCGAATAGGTCATGCTAGGAGATAGTAGCTTAAGCTAGGCTAGGGAAGAGTATGTTAGAGTAAGCTAGCTAGAGTATGCTAGTTTATGCAAGAGTAGGCTAGGTTAGAGTAGGCTAGAGTAGGCAATGATAGGCTAGGCTAGGCTAGGGTAGTGTAGAGTAGGTTAGGATAGGTTATGCTCGAGTAGGTTAGAGTATGCCATGCTAGTGCGGGATATGTTAGGTTAGACTAGATAAGGCTAGGCTAGAGTAGGCTAGGCTATGTCACGCTAGGATATGTGAGAGTAGGTCATGCTAGGAGAGAGTAGCTAAGGCTAGGCTAGGCTAGAGTAGGTTAGAGTAATATAGGCTACAATAGGCTAGGTTAGTCAAGAGTAGGCTAGGCTAGAGTAAGTTAGGTTAGGATAGAGTAGGTTAAGCTAGGCTAAACTTCTTTAGGCTAGGCTAGAGTAGGTTAGGATAGGTTAGGCTAGGTTAAGTTAGTCTAGGCTAAAGTAGGTTAGGTTAGGCTAGACTAGAGCAGGTTAGGCTAGAGTAGGCTAGGTTGGGCTAGGCTAGGCTCGAGTAGGTTAGGCTATTGTAGGCTACACTAGTCTAGGCTAGAGTAGGCTACACTAGCCTAGGCTAAAGTAGCCTAAAGTAGTCTATAGTAGGCTATGCTATAGTAGGCTAGGCTACACTAGTCTAGGCTACACTAGGATAGGCTAGGTTAAGCCAAAGTAGGCTATGGTTGGCTAGGGTAGGCTAGAATAGAATAATTTCGGCTAGGCTAGGATAAGCGAGGATAGGTTATGCTAGGCTAGGGTAGAGTGGGTCAGGGTAGGCTAGGCTAGGCTAGAGTAGGTTAGGCTACACCATACTAGGCTAGGGAAGAGTAGGTTAGGCTACGCTAGGCTAGGCTAGGCACGAGTAGTTTAGGATAGGCTAGAGTAGGTTAGGTTAGGCTAGGCTAGGGTAGGCAAGAGTAGGTCATGCTAGGTGAGAGTAGGTTAGGCTAGGTTAGGCTAGAGTAGGCTAGGTTACAGTAGGTGAGAGTATTCTAGGCTACAGTAGGCTCGGCTAGGGTAGAGTATGCTAGGCTAAGTTAGGATAGGCTAGAGCAAGTTACGCTAGCATAGAATAAGTTAGGCTAGGCTAGGGAAGGCTAGTGTAAGTTAGGATAGGTTAGGCTAGGCTAGATAAGGTTAGTCTAGGCTAGAGTAGGTAGGGCAAGGCTAGGCTAGAGTGGGTTAGGGAATAGTAGGTTAGGTTATGTTACATTAGGCTAGGATAAAGTAGGTTAGGCTAGAGTTGGCTAGGATAAGATAGCCTAGGCTACACTAGAGTAGGTTGGGCTAGGTTAGGCTAGACTAGGCTATACAAGGCTACGATAGGATAGGCTATAGTAGGTTAGGTTAGGCTAGGCTCTTCTAGAGTAGGGTAGGCTATGCTAGAATAATCTAGGCTTGGCCATGCTAGGTTATGCTAGTTAAGTGTAGGCTAGGCTAGAGTAAGTTAGGCTATGCTATGCTAGGCTAAAGTAGGCTATGCTAGGCTAGGATATGCTACAATAGGCAAGGGTGGGCTAAAACGAATGTCATTGGATTCGAAGTGTGTAAGGGACTAACAAATGTTTTAAACGAAATAAACACAAAATTTTAATCTTTAAAAATGATTCAAATTATTGGCCAAGGTATTAGATCTAAATGTTAAAGAAATTTCATGTACTTGAATGACTATATTTGTGCATGGAGGAAATATTCATAAATGTATTACTTATCATTTAATAGCAGGATATTATGTATGTGAAGAGATATGTTCTCGATTCATGAGACTGTAGGTTTCATTTCCAACTATGGAGAAGAGAGTGAGAATTTAATATTTGAACTTAAGTCATGAATCTTAAATTAACTTGCATATCTCCACCTCCACCTCCATCTCCTCCTCCTCCACCAAATCCAGCTACTCCTCCTCTTCTCCACCTCCACCTCCACCACCTTCTTCTCCTCCTCCTCCTCCACTATCTCCACATCCTGCACCACCTTATCCACCACCAACTCCTCCTCCACCACCTCCCCCTCCTCATCTTTCTCATCGTCCACCTCCAGCTCTTCATCCACCACTTCCTCTTCCCCCACCCCCACCTCCACCTCTGCCTCCACCTCCTCACCGCTTCCTGCCCTCCCCACCATTCTTGAATCTCCACCTCCACCTCCACTACTCCTCCTCGCCTCCACCTCCTCCTCCCCTTCCTCATCCTCCCCAACCACCACCACCTCCACATCCACATCCTCCACCTCCACCTATATCTTCACCACCTCATACTGCACCTCCACCTCCACCTATATCTTCACCACCTCATACTGCACCTCCACCTCCACCACCTCAATCTCCACTCCCTCATCCACCTCCTCCTCCACCTCACAACCTCCTCCTACACCTCTACTTCCTCATCCCCCATTTCCACCTCCACCTCCTCCTCCAACGCCTCCACCTACAGGTCAACCTCCTCCACCACCTCTGCCTCCCCCTCTGCCTCCTCCTCCACCACCACATCCTCCTCCTCCTCTGCCTTGCCCACCTCCACCTCCTCTACTTCTACCTCAACCTCCACCTTCAACTCCTTGGCCTCTTTTTCCACCTACACCTCCACCTTCACCACCTCCCCTCGCTCTCCCCCTCCCCCTTCTCCTCCACCACCTCCACCTACACCTCCACCTCCACCACCTCCACCTCTACACTGTCCACCCCCTCCTCCTCCAGCTCCAGCTTCACCTCCTCCTCCACCACCTCCA
>APFE030825218.1:59060-89836 GCA_000404065.3 Pinus taeda | reverse complement strand
GAACCAAAACCATAGGATCAAAAACTGTCAGACTAATACCATGAACCAACCATAAGATTTCCCATGTGCGTGCGCTTTTCTCTGCATGAAAGTGCGTGAACTTTTCTCTGCATGAAAGTGCGTGAACTTTTCTCTTCATGAAATGAACTTTTCTCTGCATGAAAGTGCGTGAACTTTTCTCTGCGTGAAAGGAACTTTTCTCTGCATGAAAGTGCATGAACTTTTCTCTGCATGAAAATGCATGAACTTTTCTCTTCATGAAAGGAACTTTTTTCTGCATGAAAGTGCGTGAACTTTTCTCTGCATGAAAGTCCGTGAACCAAAAAATAACTTTGCTGCACTATAATTTATCATCTGAAATGAGTGGGTTGCCATCAAGCACAACATATGTATCATAATGCCAACATGTCATTCTTCATTGGGATTTGCTCCCAACTCTCTATATAATAGAGCCATGAGCTCTCATTTGTATCATGTAATACGAGCTATTGTGTTTGAGGGGACTCTGTAGGATTGTATTCGCTACTTGCAATATAATACAACAATCTTTGGGGTAAAGCATGATGGTGTTTTCTCCTTGCATGTGTAGTAAATTTTTTGACTTCTTGTTATGCTTCTATTTATTTCCGCATGTCATTATTTCTTTCATGCTTTTTACAAATTATGTTAGCATGCAACTATCTCATATTAGCATAAGAATTAATTATTTGTTTTAGGAAACGAAATATTCTAGTGGATAATAGATATATCTCTAGGAATTATTTCCACTCCACTTATTTAATTTCATGTCAATTTAATGATTTGTGGTGAAGTTTTGTAGATGAATCATTATTTGGTCAAGCTTTTCAAGCGTGGGGAAATTCTCGGAGGAATCAACCCATTCTTGAAAAATGTTCAAGGAAAACCCGCATGTTTTGAATTCCAAAGTCTCATCTATATCTTATTTGTGTCTTGCAGGGATTCTTTCAAGTTTCTTAAAGCTTTTATTTCTTGCATCAAAATATCAAACTTGGAAAATTTTACTTTTTACATATTGTACTTTATTTATCAATATCTGGGTATTTCAAAGAGCTAAGTCATGGCTGGTCAAAGAAAAGAGCTTGCTCATACTCTTTGGTCTAGCCTCTTGTAGATTATTTTTGTAGCATACTTTGTTGTCATCTTGGTTTAACATTTGATTTATTTTCGTATCCTTTTGAGCAAGATAGTTTCCATGCTTTAATTTGTAGACTTATTAATCTTGAAAGCATTTATAATATCTTGTGCTAACAATTTAGTGTTTCACTTTTCAAGGTTATTTTGGCTTTCCATTTGAAAGCTTTTCACTTCATTTTAAGAAAAATACAATTTCATTTCTTAAAGAGAAAATACTTGGAAGGCACTGCTTGTTTATGTATTTCATGCTTATCTTATAATGGTTATTGGTCATATCAATTTTCTGCTTATAAATCTTAAGAGACAATCTATTTAACTCTAACAATTCTCCTAGAAACTCACGTCCTTTTTAAATTAGCTTTTCATTAGGGACCACCCCCCTTAGCTAACCTAGGAGATAGCTTAAACAGAGAGAGAAGGGATTTAGTGTGATAGCCCCTTCTCTGAGCTCTCTGCCACCAACCACACCTTGTGGGGTTGAAGGCTTTTCTCACTGACTTGTAGGTAGGTGTAGGCGACAGGGTCAACATCTTTGGCGCCGTTGTCGGGGATAAGTCTTCTTGTACCTGGGAAATCGACTAACTTTTGGTTTTTGCATGTTGGATTTTAGAGTTAGATTCTTGTTTAAGTGACGACTCCACTTATTTCATTTTCTACAAGGATTTTTGCTTGAAGCTTGCTTATTGTAGATTTCTTGCTAATCTTGGCCAAGAGCCTCTCTCTGGTATCCATTTTCTCTTTCAGGGTCAAGTGAGCATGACATCATGAATGATTCGTTCGCCCCTTGTGATTTTACTAACATTTCAGGCTATCCGAATTTCATTCTGGATGAAGCCATTGAGGCTATTGAAAAATTGCCTAGTTTTCTAAGTAACAATGCCATTAGTACTGAAACTCACCTTAGGAATTTCCACCTTTGTGTGAGCAAATGGTGCCATGATATTAACCATGAGGATGTTAAAATGAAACTTTTCATCTTTTCATTAAGATGGAAATGCAATGGATTGGTTCATAAAATTACTTACTAACAGTTTTGATTCTCTAGAATCAATCATTGATACCTTTGAAGTAAAATATGGAGTTGAAAGAAAGATCAAAGCGAACGTTGATGAGAATGATAAGGATCGCATCAAGAAGTTGACTCGAATGATTAAGGATATGCAACTCAACCAAGCTCAACTCATTAAGATCATGGAGGAAAATCATGCACAAGCAATAAAGGCCATGGAAGTCAATCATTCTAATCAAATGGCCACTTTTCAAAATAGGTTGCTCACCATTGAAGAAAAACAAGTGCAATTAATCAACACCATGGAAACAAATCATGTCAAGAAAATAAGTGTTATGAAGGCTAATCAGGTCACTTTTCAGAATTGGTTGGATGAAATGGAAAGATTATAGTTACAAAACTTCCAACTTAGGTTAAATGACAAATGGGAAAAGAACAAAGAAACAAATCATAAGCCTCCCGATCCACTGAAGCACTCTTCATCTCATTATGAGGAGGTCATTTACTCCATTGAAAAATGGCTAATTGATGGAGACTTTGATAGCAAGGAAAATGAGGAGAATCAGGTTTATACTTACAAGATTGATCCATCACCCATGTCAGAGCATAAGAAGAATGGACAAAGGCAAGTCAAAGAAGTCTTCGATACTTCGAATTTTCCATCAGAGCATCTTCAAAATCGGACAGAAAAGTCTACTTTGATCACCTCAACATCAACATCACAATCTATTAAGAAGAAAAGAAAAAAGCAGAAAGGATTTGGTAACGCCATGTACAACACAATGTTGGGATTGATCAAAGTCCTCAAATATTCAGAATTAGACAGGGCACATCAGAAAAGCAGCCCATGGATCTACCTAAAAGTAAGCAGATTCTCAACATGAACTTCATTGAGGACATCTGATGCTATGGGGCATCTTTTTGTATCATATTTCTAACCTTATCCCTTGTCATTTTTGTTTAATTAATTGTATTTCGTGAATAGATTATCATTTATGCTCTTAGAATAAGTTTTCATTTCTTCATTTTTGTACTTGATTTCATTTGATGATATTTAGAATGGATACTGTTGATATATGTCTTTTCGATGGATGCAGATTCTAGGTTCTTGCACACTATCAGTGCATATCTAGCATGCATCCCCATATGGAGCCAAATGTTGACCACTAGAGTGGCGCCCGATGATTATATAAAGACTCCATGCCCAACGATGATCCAGAAGACACTTGTACCATCAGATGTCAGCAGTCAACAAAGTTTTTTAACTCTACTTCTATCTTCTCATCATTTTTCTTGTATCCAGATTGCACACCCTGCAGGGAATTGTAATAAGTGATAGTAGTAATGATGAGTTTTTGAGTTTGTAATAGGGCTAGGATGCTGGGACTAAATCAGCAAACGAGTGCACTTTGGAGTGTTTTTTTTATCCGGTTAATTATCCCTTCTTTTTAAGAGGCGGATAATTTTCTGGGTTTTTTCACTCATTTTTTACCCCAAAGTCAGAGTGACGGTTTGAAGGTGGATCCCCTAACACATCTTAGTGTCTAGAATCAATGTATATTACCATACTAGATTACACAAAAAAAAATTGTGGAATTTGGTTAGGTCTAGGTAATTATTTTTTAATTTTTTAGATTTTTCGCACTGCGAAAATTGCTAATAAAATTGTATTTGTAATGTAATAAGTGATGTCTAGAGTTGTATGGGGTATGAGTAATGAAATTTGCACCTCTCACCCTCAACTTTCCACTATGGCACACGCTGAGGGGTTAAAAATGTGTTTTGAACACTCAAAACCCATTTTTCCTAAGTTTAGTAGGAAACCTGGCAATTAATTAAGCCAGAACTTAAATAAATATCCACACATGCTAAATGTTGTGGAAATGAGGTGGAAAATTATGAGGGAGTTAAAGTGATGTCCCAAGGTGATGTGGACTCCTGAAATCAAGGAAATGACATGTGCTCAAATAAAATCAAATTTCTGGCATCAAAGGAGAACGCTGCTTACTTGGAAATTCGAATTTGTGAAGTTAATGCACATTTGGGAGGATTTGGGAGAATATTTGGTGGAGATTTTTGTGGGAAATTGTCCCCACATGGGTTGCAACCCATATACATTTGTCATTCTATCATAAAATTCAAATTTGGCACATAAGGGAAGAAAAAAATAATGTCCACTTGCTAGAATTCGATTTTTACACTTAGCATTGGAGCTCCATTCAACAAATTCAAATTTCTCTTTGGGATTGCCACCTCATGTCACTTGTTTAATCACTTATATATTGGGATTGGTTCCAATGCCATTTGCCATTGTCATTCTTCATTGGATTTGCTCCCAACTCTCTATATAATAGAGCCATGAGCTCTCATTTGTATCATGTAATACGAGCTATTGTGCTTGAGGAGACTTTGCGGGATTGTATTCACTACTTGCAATATAATACAACAATGTTTGGAATAAAGCGTGGCAGTGTTCTTCTCCTTACATTTGCTAAATTCTTGACTTGTTATGCTTCTATTTATTTCCTCATGTCATTATTTCTTTCATGCTTGTTTCAAGTTATGTTAGCATGCAACGATCTCATATTAGCATAAAATTTAATTATTTTCTTTAGGAAAAGAAATCTTCTAATGGATAATAGATGTATCTCTAGGAATTTTTTCCACTGCACTTATTTAATTTCATGTCGATTTAATGATTTGTGGTGAAGTTTTTAGATGAATCATTATTAGGTCAAGCTTTTCAAGCGTGAGGGGAAATTCTCGAAGGAATCAACCCATTTTTTAAAAAATATATAAGGAGAACCCGCATGTTTTGAATTCCAAAGTCTCATCTATATCTTATTTGTGACTTGCAGGGATTCTTTCAAGTTTCTTAAAGCTTTTATTTCTTGCATCAAAATATCAAACTTGGAAATTTTTATTTTTTACGTATTGTACTTCATTTATCAATATCTGGCTATTTCAAAGAGCTAATTCATGGCTAGTCAAAGAGGAGAGTTTGCTCATACTCTTTGGCTTAGCCTCTTGTAGATTATTTTGTAGCATACTTTGTTGTCATCTTGGTCTAACATTTGAGTTATTTTTGTATCCTTTTGAGCAAGATAGTTTCCATGCTTTGATTTGTAGACTTATTCATCTTGAAAGCATTTATAATATTTTGTGCTAACAATTTAGTGTTTCACTTTTTAGGGTTATTTTGGCTTTCTATCTGAAAGCTTTTCTATTAATTTTAGGTATGTTCTATACTAGAGCAATTTATTTCAATTTTCACAATTAGCTCATTATTTTTTCCAGATTAGCAATCACATTAGCATTAGGACAAGAGGACACAAGATGTGGCGCTAGCCAGGGGCAAACTCCACAATGTGGGGAAACCTTTGATCAATTCTTCCTTTATGTTCTTCAAAGTTCAGCAGAGAAAGAGAGAAAGAGAGATAGTACATTTACAATAGAAGTCAACACTTTAACTTATCTAGATAACAACATAGATCATCTCTAAGAAGATGATACATGAGATCAGTTGAAGACATGTTGCTTCAACTGATTCTCCAAGGTGACTCCTTCACCTATCGTTGTGCTGCATTTCGTCATCATGCTGCACCTCACCGCGCTGCACCATGCTACACCCATCATCATTGTACTACATTATGTGCCATTGCTACACCATGTTGCCTTCACAGCAGTTCCGGTTGTTCCCTGCAATTCTGATAGTTCTAGCTGTTCTTGGCAGTTCCAACAGTTCTGGCTTTTCCGGTAGTTCCATCTTTTCCAGTTCCGACTTTTTCGATAGTTCGGACTTTTCTAGCTTTTCCGACGGTTTCAGCTTTTCCAACAGTTTCGATTTTTCCAGCAATTCTGGCTTTTTCGACAGTTCCGGCTTTTCCGATAGTTCTGACTTTTTCGGCTTTTCCGACTTTTCTGACAATTCCGGCTTTTCCGACAATTCGGCTTTTCTGACTTTTCCGACTTTTCCGACAGTTCTGACTTTTCCGGCAGTGCCAGTGTTTCTAGCATTTTCGGCAGTTTTGGCTTTTCCGGCAGTTCCAGCTTTTCTAGTTTTTCTGGTAGCATTATCCCTTAGGATCTCTCCTCCTACTAAAACCCAAAGACAAGTAGAGAGAAGAAGAGATCCCAAGTGTGTGTTGAAATGACTTGAAGTCCTCTATATTTATACTAAAACGTAGATGATGAATAGGCATCTCTATTGGGCTTTTGAGTCTACTCAAGTTGTTGGTCAGCTTGATAATAATTCCATAATCAAAATAAATTCATAACTCCATGAATACTTATCGGAATCAGATGATCTTTAGATCAATCCTACACTTCTCGATGAGAGGGATCCAATAAAAATATCAGCTGCCATAAATAAGCTGACCCACATGGAGTTTGGCCCTAGTTTCCAATTTTAACACTCCCTCTCAACTAGGGAGAACTCCATCCGTTGATCCATATGTCCGACTGTACTGTCTCTGCCATCAGTGCCCTGGACTGCTCTGCTCAGCTCTGTTGTCTCTGCTCAGCTCTATTGGCTCTGCTCTACTCTACTTAGCTCTATTGGCTCTGTTCTGCTGGCTCTGCTCTGCTCTGCTCAACTTTGCTGGCTCTGCTCTGCTCTGCTTAGCTCTGCTCTGCTTTGCTGAACCATGAAAAAGAAGAATTGATCGAGAATGTATCATACCATTCTCCACTGACCCGAAGTCAGTCTCAGAGTGTGTTCCACTGGTCCCAGACCAATCTCAACCGACCCAAAGTCAGCGTCATAGTGGGTACCACTCCTACCACTGGTCCCTGACTAGTATCATCAGTCTCAGAGTGTATACCATTGGTCCCAGACCAGTCTCAATCGACCCGAAGTCAGTGTCATAGTATGTACCACTCTCACTGGTCCTAGACGAGTCCTCCACTGACCCGAAGTTAGTCTCAGAGTATGTGCCACTGGTCCCAGACCAGTCTCAACTGACCCGAAGTCAGCATCATAGCAGGTACAACTCCTACAACTAGTCCCAGACTAGTATCATTGATCCCAGAACAATGAAGGTCATCCTAGCATAGGGAGTATGGTAGATACAGCGATTCGTCCATCGGTACTACTATGGTCCCTATCATCATTTCCTTGCTTATTGATCAGATGAGAGGTACTTCCCATGAGTCCCAAACTGCATGGATAGGATGCCTCGACGGGTGAACTAATCAATCCTGTCCTCACAGGAGAACTTATCATCCTGCTACATAATCGCCATGGAGAACACATCATCCAGGCCTCACTGGAGAGCTAATCATCCTGCTACATAATCGTCATGGACAACACATCATCCAGACCTGACAAGAGAACTAATCATCCTGCTACATAATCGTCATGGAGAACACATCATCTAGACCTCATAAGAGAACTAATCATCCTGCTACATAGTTACCACAGGAGAACTAATCATCCCGGCCCACAAGAGAACTAATCATCCTGTTCATAACGCACCACCAGGGGAGGGTGAGTCGCCCTGTGGTCGTATGTTGCTCCAGTAAGTACCCCAAGCCCCCCTGAGCTCCCAAAGCTCAATGCATGCAACATGCAAGAACCTTATAAGAAGGTCTCTCAACGACTCCAAGTCATTCGGGAAAGTTGACCTTTCCCCGGGGCTCTGACAAGATGTCTGCGACTTGTACATCAGTCTCAATGCGATGGAGCCTCCTCGCTCATCGACTTACCTATCCCAGATAAGGCAGTGTCTGATGTCTATCTGCTAGAGCAATCATCGAATACGGGATTCCTCAATAATCGAATCCCACCTCTGATTGTCACAGAGAATCACAGTGGTATTCATCATGTGTACAAACAGCTCACTTAAGAGCTTCTGCAACCATGCAGCTTCACACGAGATCATACTCATAGCTACGTATTCGGTCTCAGCGATGCTTATAGCAACCGATTTCTGCTTCATGTTCATCCATGATATCGAAGCAGAATCTAAAGAGAACCAACATTAAGAAGTGCTCTAGTGATCCTCCACACTGCCTACCCACTTAGCGTTCGAATAATCATGTAGTTTCATATTTCCGATAGTGTATCTCAATCCATGAGAGATTGTGCCCTGAAGATATCGCAGAAGATTCTTGGCATCAATCCAGTGAGGCTCAACCAAATGTGAGCTCACCATGCTAACTGTAAAACATAAGTTCGGACGGAAGTTCACCAAGAACATCAATGCGAATGAGTTTATGAAACTCAAAGGCATTTCCCAAATCTGGTCCGACATCACTTCCATATAACTTCTGAAAGTTAAGATCCTCGAGGTAGTCACAGGCTTGCAGTTTATCATTCCACATTCGAAATCCAACTCCCTCTTACTTATGCAAATGAGAGGGTCTGCACCTATCAGAAATAGGTCGTCCTCATAAGGTGTCAGTATGAGAGGTCTATCATCCACAACCTTCGGGTAATGGTTTGGATCGGTTTCACTCCTAGTGAATCTCAACTTCATCTGACAGCTATCAATCCTCTCATACTGCCCAGGGAGTTTTGCTTCAAGCCATAGAGGGCTTTCTTCCACCTGCATACGTGAGATTCCTAATCATCAATCTCAAACCCCTCGGTTTGTTCCAAACTTGTGGACCTGCTACATGAGGGGAATGGTCCCCTTGTAAGATTTTCCTTCAATACATCTCAGACATGTACTTTCATGCTCTTTTTAAATTCAGGCATCCCTGTCACCATCTGACTAACAGACCCGGTGCTATGTGTCAATGGACATGGTCCCCAGTGGACTTCTTGCAACTTGATACAACCCTGAACTCAAAAACATCTTTGAAAATTCTATTTTCAAACACATACCTTTCCATCGATGAGTGCCACCCTGAAACCTTTGACTTCCATTGTTGAAATGGACACCAGGTTTTTCTTGCGATCAGGGACATAAAAGAGATTCTGTAAATGAATTGAGTTACCCTCATTCAATTGAGGGATACCATTCCCTACACCTTTTCCGAGATAGGTGGCATCAACTCCAGGTATAATCCCACGATTGTTTCTATCTCTACCAAATTAGAGAGTGCACCCATCTATCCGATGAAGTGCCTTGAAGCACTACAATCAACAAGCCAAATTCCCAAAAAATCTGAAGGAGAGGGCCAATACAAGATAACACTTCTTTATCTTATCAGAAACAACATTTGATTCTTCATACCTAGGGTTCTTTGCTTTCTTTTAAGAGTCAACCATTTCCTTGATGACCTGCATTACCTGTCATCCTTTGATCATTGAAGATATCCCTGGAATGATCGTTATCTTCATCAAGAGATGTGTCTCTGCCATTCAAACACTCCTTTTCATAATGGTCGAACTTATTGCAACCAAGGCATCCGCCTTTCCTTCCACCCTTAGATCCGAACTTCCCAATGAAGTGATTTTTAGATATGCCATTAGAAACTTCCGCTGCGCCATTCTGATAATTTTCTCTACTTCGACTTCACCCTGAATGAATTTGAAGAGGGATGAGGAATCCACTGATCCTTTTGTCCTTTCCCAACTGTCTTCGATGATTGCTTTTTCACTCTTGCTTGGGGGCATTGTCTTCACCTCAGCTCTGATACCATGTTAATTTTAGGTATGTTCTATGCTAGAGCAATTTATTTCAATTTTCACAGTTAGCTCATTATCTTTTCCAGATTAGCAATCACATCAGCATTAAAGTAAACTGCAGATAGAACATAAATATAAATCGCAGAAGACAAGCCAAGACAGGAGGATACAAGATGTGGCGCTAGCCAAGGACAAACCCCACAATGTGGGGAAAACCTTTGATCCATTCTTCTTTTATGTTCTTCAAAGGTCAGCAGAGAAAGAGAGCAAGAGAGTTAGTACATTTACAATAAAAGTCACCACTTTGACTTATCTAGATAAGAGCATAGATCATCTCTAAGACAATGATACATGAGATCAATTGAAGACATGCTGCTTCAACTGATTTTCCAAGGTGACTCCTTCACCTATCGTTGTGCTACATTTCGTCATCATGATGCACCTCACCGCGCTACACCATGCTACACCCATCATCACTGTACTGCATTATGTGCCATCGTTGCACCATGTTGCCTTCCCAGTTGTTCCCTGCAGTTCCAACTATTCTCGACAGTTCCTGCAGTTCCATCAGTTTCGGCTTTTCTGACTTTTCCGGCAGTTCCGGCTTTTCTGACAGTTCCGGCTTTTTCAGTAGTCCCCGCTTTTCCGGCTTTTCCGGCAATTCTGGCTTTTTCGGTAGTTTAGGCTTTTCCGGCAGTTTCGGCTTTTCTGGCAATTCAGCCTTTTCCGAATTTTCCAGTAGTTCCGACTTTTCTGACTTTTTCGGCTTTTCCAACAATTCCGGCTTTTTCGGCAGTTCCGACTTTTCCGATAGTTTCGAATTTTCCAATAGTTCCGGCTTTTCCAGCTTTTCTGGCAGTTCCGTCTTTTCCGACAATTCCGACTTTTCCGACAATTCCAACTTTTCCGGCAGTTCCGGATTTTTCCGTAGTTCTGGCTTTTCCAGCAGTTCCGGCTTTTTCGGCAATTCCGGCTTTTCGACAGTTTCGGCTTTTCTGGCAGTATTATCCCATAGGATCTCTCCTCCTACTAAAACCCAAAGACAAGTAGAGAGAGGGAGAGATCCCAAGTGTGTGTTGAAATGACTTGAAGTCCTCTATATTTATACTAAAACGTAGATGATGAATAGGCATGTCTATTGGGCTTTTGAGCCTACTCAAGTTGCTAGTCGGCTTGATAATAATTCCATAATCAAAATAAATTCATAACTCCATGAATACTTATCGGAATCAAATGATCTTTAGATCAATCCTACACCTCTCAATGAGAGGGATCCAATAAAAATCTCAGCGACCATAAATAAGCTGACCCACATGGAGTTTGGCCCTAGTTGCCAATTTTAACATTTTCACTTCATTTTAAGAAAAATACAATTTCATTTCTTAAAGAGCAAATACTTGGAAGGCACTGGCTGCTTATGTATTTCATGCTTATCTTATGATGGTTGCTGCTCATATCAATTTTTTTGCTTATAAATCTTAAAGAGATAATCTATTTAACTCTAACAATTCTCCTAGAAACTCACATCCTTTTTAAATTAGCTTTTCATTAGGGACCACCCCCCTTAGCTAACCTAGGAGATAGCTTAAACAGAGAGAGAAGGGATTTAGTGTGACAGCCCCTTCTCTGAGTTCCCTGCCACCAACCACACCTTGTGGGGTTGAAGGCTTTTCTCACTGACTTGTAGGTAGGTGTAGGCAACAGGGTCAACAGGTCACACCCAATCAACTGGTGGGGCCGACTTGTCTTTCTGGAGCCTTCATGAACTCAAAAATAGTAATTTTATTTTCTTTAAATTGGCTGACTTGAATACCGACCGCAGCCACCAAAAATCAACAGTAGACCTCATATAAGTAGAAGATCACCTCTGTTATTTGTTCATCATCACATTTGTGGAATTTGGCCTTTTTAGAAGATACATGGACTTGCTCTTTGTACTTCGCAACCTGTGTAAATGTGATCTTATGTGGATTTTGGCTATAGGAGACTAGTTTTTGTTGTGGAGATGTCATTTTGGGATTGAAAGAAGGCGTTTTCTTGGATATATTGTGAGTATTTGTGTTGAATATCTTTTATGGTTTTTCATGTAATGGAATTTGCTAGGGTTCCTATTTTCCTTGTCTAAATGCAGATGTTTACATGAAGTTCTTGGTAATTATTGCATGCTTAATCTCATATCCTTGAACTTCCTAAAAAAACTCTAAGAAAACCTTTCTGTAATGAATTTATCCGCCCATAAAATGATAGGCAGGGTTAGGAAGTGAAAATTAGGCTTTTCGCCCTTACTCCCTTCAAAGATTTGATATTTCCATGGTCAAAGTTCCTAAGACTCCATCACCCAAGTAGGGAAAAGGCATTGGAAACCCTCTTGTAATCAAAAGCTCTAAAAAAATATATTTTCCCTCTCCTTCATATTTTTAGCCCTACAATGCAAGCCACTAGGGTTGGGGTTTCAGATGAATTTGTTAAAATTGGCAACTAGGGCCAAATTCTACCTTGGGACAGCTCAACTGATGGAGATGATGATTGCATTGGATTCCTCTTTTTGAGAGGTTCAAGATTGATATAAAGATCATCTCATTCGGTCAAGCAGAAGTGTGATTTTGAATTTATGCCCTCACATGCGCAAATTGTTCAAGTCGGCTTCATCATCATGTAGGCTCAAGAAGCCCAATGGATGTGTCTCTTCACCCACAACGAATTGTATAAATACAAGAGACCTCACACCTCATTTGGCACATTCTTCTCTCTCTTCATCAGATTGGTTCGTATAGCTATTTGGCAGCTTCTCTCTCTCACATGTGTGGCAAGGAGGACGAGTTTTCTGGGCAGAATTACACGCCGAAACTTCAGAGTTCTGGGACAGGTTTGACTAGCATTTACTAGGGGTTTGTTGACTAAGTTTGACTGCATTTTTGGGGTCAAAAGTTCGATTTTTCTAGGCTACATCTCTGGGCACAAAAACCGAGAAATTATGGGTTGTTTGACTTGCGTTGACTTCAGGGTTGGTTGTTGTTTGACCGCAGAAAAATTACTGCAGTTATCTCTTTCCTTTAACCGAGTTTGACCGAGTTGTTTTGGGCTGAATTTGTCTCCCTGGTCAGGCCGAGTTTGATTGAGGAAGACCGAGTTGCTTTGAGGATGATTTGCTATTGTTTTGATAAGCGTTGTCTTTCTGGCTAGGGTTGAAGTTTCAGTGCAATTGACTGCAGAAATTTACAAGGTTGTTTTGACTTTGTATTGGGCAAGTCAATTTGACTTTTGTGCTCTCTCTCTCTACTAAACTTTGGATTTAACAATAAGAAGAATTGATCAAAGGGTTTTCCCCACATTGGGGTTTTTCCGTGGCATCCGCAAAATCTGGTGTCCTCTTGTCTTGGCTTGTCTTCTGCATTTGTTTCATGTTCTATATGCTTTTACTGTCAATGTGATTATTGTGATTGCTATTGGAAATTGGAAATTGTTATAGGACTACTAAGGAACATTGAAGTAAATTGTGCTAAGCATAGAACATACCATTGTTAACTAAAATTAACATGGAATCAGAGCCTAGGTGAAGACAAAGCAGGTCAAAGCTAAGAAAATTATTGTAGACTCCATTCAAAAGCATTTGGTTGCCTATATTTTTGATTTGGAAACATCTAAAGAGATTTATGATAAGCTAGTTGGGATGTTCAAAGTAAGCAATGCAAATCAAGTCCTCTTTCTCAAGAACAAGTTGAAGGACATCAAGATTGATAAAGGTGAGTCTATTCAATCCTACTTCATGAGAATTACCAAAATCAAGAATGATATTCTATCTATTAAAGAAGTTGTTGGTGACAACGAGCTCACTCTTATTGCACTTGGAAGTCTTACACCACCATCATCAACAATGACAGGATTTCAGGTTTTGATGAGTTATTGGCTAGATGCACTCAAGAAGAAATAAGGATGGTGGAGAGAGATAAGCCCTCAAATGGAAATGATCCTACTACTTTCTCCCCTCATGCTAAGAGGAAGAACAATGTTGGTCCAAGGAAACAAGGTCAAATATTAAAGTCGGGATTCAAAGAAGGAAAAAAAAGGAAGATGCTACAATTGCAACAGGTTTGGCCACTATGTTAGAGAGTGTCCTCACAAAAAGGATACTCCAAGGGATGATGACAACAACAACCACAACAACTACAAAAGGCAATGGCAATCAAAGGAACAACAAGTTCAACAATAAAGGAAAGAGGAATGCTCCCACTGTTCAATATGGAAATGGTTGCCCTCCCAAAAGATCAAGAAATTCCAAGTATGAGGAAAGTAATGTTGTAGAAAAACAAAATGAATTTTATCTTATTTCTGCTTTATCTACTGCCTCTCCTCCAGATAAATTGTATCATTGGTTGATTGATAGTGGAGCCTCAAAGCACTTCACCGGGTACAAAGAGGCCCTCCCGAATTTGGTTGAAAAGAAGACTAACTTGCAAATCATACTTGGAGATAATTCCACCTATCCCGTGAAAGGAATAGGTACTATCACTCTTCACTTGAATCAAGATCAAACCATTCATCTACAAGAAGTATTGTATGTGCCTGATTTGAAGAAGAACCTAGTATCTATTTCTACAATGAAAGATAAAGGCTTCAAGGTAGCATTCATTGGTGGAAAGGTATGTCTTTGGCAAAGAAACCCTAAAGATGCATTTACACTTGGATTTAAGGTTGATGTTCTTCATTAAGTTGGAGGAAGTCCTCTGGGAGCCATGTCTTGCGCCACTTCTCTTCAATTTGAATTATGGCATCGGAGATTTGCCCACCTTCATTACAAAGCCTTACTGGGGTAAGAAAGATGGTCATAGGTATGCCTGATTTCAACATGAATCATGAAGGTGTTTGTCAGGGTTGTGCAGTTGGGAAACTTACAAGGGGACCATTCCCCTCAAGCGAAAATCAAACTTCTGATACTCTTCAACTGGTCCATTTTGACCTATCTAGTATGTTGCTCGTAACATCATTAGGAGGATACTTATATTATGCTATCTTTGTGGATGACTTCTCTCGCAAAACATGAATCTATTTCTTGAAGAAGAAGGATGAAGTATTCAAATGGTTTCGTGCTTTCAAAGCTTTGGTGGAGAATCAAATAGGGAAGAAGATCAAAATATTGAGGATTGACAATGGGACCAAATATGAATCAAATGAATTCAATGACTATTGTAGAGAAGTTGGCATTAAGAGGGAGACAACCGTTGCATACACTCCTGAACAAAATGGAGTAGCTGAAAGAAAGAATCGAATGAGCATGGAAGCCACCCGTGCCATGCTTCATGATCTAGGTCTATCAAAGTTCTTATGGGGAGAAGTTGCAAATACTGTCGTATATGTTCAAAACAGGTATCCACATCAAGCATTGAATTTCAAGACACTCGAAGAAGTTTTCACTGGTAAGAAACCTGATGTTTCTCATTTAGAATATTTGGTTGTCCCATGTATTTTCATGTGCCTAAAGAGAAGAGAAACAAGTTGGGAGCATGTGGGAAGAAAGGAACATTTGTAGGCTACAGTGAAAATTTAAAGGCATATACAATCTATGTGCCTGGTCAACGAGATGTGGAAGTAAGTCATGATGTTACATTCGATGAAGACACTGCTCTTCAGAAAGCCAAAGATCTCCCCATTTCAGGAAAAGAGAATGATGATACTACAGGAAACCAAAATGAACCTCTGTCCGATGAGCCTATGCCCGATGTTGACGGTCCGATGGATCCCCTTGATCCACCTCCTACTGATCCCTCTACCTCTAAAAAAAGACCGTTGTGGCTCAAAGACACTCTCAAAGATGCTGAAAAGCATATTGCTCCAAGAGGGACATTTCGTGAAAGTAAGAAGCCCACTAGGTATCAACGGCACCTTGTTGTTATGAGTACTATTGTTCAATTTGAGCCTTGTATGTTCGAGAAGCCATGAAACACCAAGTATGAATGAGGAGTGTGAATCCATCATGAAGAATGATGTCTGGGATGTGGTTCCTAGACCCAAGGACAAGTTTGTGGTCACCTCTAAATGGCTTTACAAAATCAAACATGGAGCTTATGGGAGTGCTAAAAATACAGGGCCAGGTTCGTTGCTCGAGGCTTCTCTCAAAAGGAAGGGGTCGACTATGATGAGATATTTGTACCAGTTGCCCGATATACCACTATCCGTTCAATTATAGCTCTTGCTACCTCTCAAGGATGGAACCTACACCAAATGGATGTTAACATTGCTTTCTTGCATGGCTTGCTTAAGGAGGAAGTCTACTTGGAACAACCTGAGGGGTTTGAAATACAAGATCGAAGGACACATGTATGCAGATTAAAGAAAGCCCTCTATGGGCTAAAGCAAACCCTCAAGGCTTGGTATGAGAGGATTGATAGCTATCTTATGAAGTTGGGATTTACAAAGAGCGATGTTGACTCTAACCTATATTTCAAGGTTGAGAATGACATGCCTCTCATTTTGGTCCTTTATGTGGATGATCTCTTTTTGACAAGTGCAGACCTTCTCATTTATCAATGCAAGAGGGGAGTTGGCTTTCGAGTTCGAGATGAAGGACCTAGGACTGATGCACTACTTCCTAGGCCTGGAGGTCTAGCAAAATCCAGGTGAGATTTTCCTTTCTCAAGGAAAATACATTGTGAAGCTGCTCGAGATATGTGGGATGGTGGATTGCAAGTTCGTGTCTACTCCAATGGAACTCAACTTCAAGAAGATATGTGGAAGTGTTGTTGGGCCCGAATTGGCAAATCCTTCTAAATATAGACAACTTGTGGGAACCCTGATATTCTTGGTAAACTCTCATCCTGACATATGCTTTGTTGTGAACACATTGAATCAATTTATGGTCGAGCCTCATCACATATATTGGATTGTTGCAAAGAATCTCTTGAGATGTCTCTGGGGCACAATCTATTATGGACTGAGATACACTGTCGGGAATTTGAGGCTGCACAAATATACAGATGTTGACTAAGCTGGCAGTGTGGTGGATTGTAAGAGCACGTTTGGATGTTGCTTCTCTTTAGGGTCTGCTTCAATTTCTTGGATGAGCAGGAAGCAGAAATTGGTTGCACTAAGCACCGCCGAGGCTGAATACATTGCAGCAAGTATGGCCTGTTGTGAAGTTGTCTGGTTGAGGAAGCTCTTTAGTGAGCTATTTGAGCATGTGCTTGACACCACCATGATCTTCTGCGACAACCACAATGGGATTCGCCTTTCAGATAATCCCGCGTTCCACGACTGCTCCAAGCACATTGATATCAGGTACCACTTTATCTGGGGATATGGTACAACAGGGAGCAATAAGGCTCCAACACATCAGGATTGATGAGTAGGTTGCAAATATCCTCACGAAGCCTTTGGGGAAGGTCAAATTCTTAACCTTCTGAGCGAGACTTGGAGTCGTGAAAAGACCCTCCCATGAGCGTCCCTCTTGATTGGACACTGAGCTCTGGGAACTCCTGGGGGCTTGGGGTACTTCTTGGAGCTACGAGTGACCATAGGGTGAGTGGTTCAACTTCCCCTATGTGGTGCGTTGTGTACAGGGTGTGTAGTTCACCTTCCCCTACTAGACACGTTTGTAGGGTGAGTGGTTCACCTTCCCCTACGATTGACATATGCATAGGATGAGTGGTTCACCTTCTCCTATGGCATATAAGTAGGATGAGTGGTTCACCTTCTCCTACTGATGCCCCAGCATACATCTACCCATGTAGTCCAGGACTCATGGGAAGTACCTCTCATATGGCCAATGAGTTGGGAAACGTGGATAGGGACCATAGCACTACCGATGGACACATCATGTACTACCGTACTCCCTATGTCTAGGATCCATGGTGTTCAACAAATTGATTTGGGATCATTTAAGGCTCTATCTCTGGACTGACTTTTGTTAGCGGAGAGTGGTAAGGTCTTGTGACTCACTATTGATTGATTCTTCTTTATTATTACATCATGGTTTAGCAGAGCAGAGATGAGATGACAGAGATGGTACATGACGACATGATGGCATGATGTCAACAAATGGATTGGCAGGTGGAATTCTCCTTAGTTGAGAGGGAGTGTTAAAATTGGCAACTGGGGTCAAATTCCACCTTGGGACAGCTCATTTGATGGAGATGATGATTGCATTGGATTCCTCTTTTCAAGAGGTCCAAGATTGATATAAAGATCATCCATTCATTCAAGCAGAAGTGTGATTTTGAATTTATGCCCTCACATGTGCAAATTGTTCAGGTCGACCTCATCGTCATGTAGGCTCAAGAAGCCCAATGGGTGTGTTTCTTCACCCACAACGAATTGTATAAATACAAGAGACCTCACACCTCATTTGGCACATTCATCACTCACACATTCTGTTGAAGAAAGTGTAACTAGGTTCGACATTTAAAAATGTAATTTTGATCTTTGTACTTGTCAAGAAAAAGAAATATTATTTTGTAAATTATAAGAATGAGTTTCTTGCACATTCCATAGGTCTAGGAAAGTCAAAGAGTCAAAGACGTGTGTAAAAATCTCTTCTTGAGCATATATGAAATATACACAAGTCTAGAACAGCCCTCCAAGATAAGCACGAAGAAGTCTGCCTACAAAACAATGAAGAAAATTGTTAAGTTGGCCTCAAAATAAATATTAATGACAAGTCGTCTCAGAAATAGGGACACATCGGGTAACCCTTACACGTCGGCTAAATACAAAAACACAACACCTATAAATATGCGGCTAGAGTCACAGAAAGACAAAACTTCGTATAAGCCTCTACAACTTCGGATATCTCTGAAATTTCGCTAATAATTACAATGACAAGTAATGGAACAGGAATCTTGGATGAAGGCTATGTTACAACATTTCGGTTGAGAAGGTGTCTACATGTTTTCGGACGGATATTACAGGGGATACACAGTCTCGGCATAATAAGAAGGTGCAATGATGGCAGTGACAAGGGTGATCTCGGTGAAAAGAGAACACAATTATGTTCTCAATAAAGATCTCAATAGTCTTGGTAACACGGATAATCACGGTCTCAACATAATGATGATGGAAGGATCTCATAGTGAAACACTATCTCAGCATGCAATAAGAAGCAGCCATAATCCTATCACAGTCATGACCTTGTTCTTGATGAAGACACAGTCACAAAGGTTATGATCTCAGTGAAGGAACAGTTATGATGAGACTGGCATGTCATCAGTGGATCTGCATATAGCTCTCCTATACATATGAAGGTCACGGTGATGAAGACCTCAGTGATGGTGCAGCAATGTTGATGATCTCAGCAAGGTCAAGGAAGAGGATTAGTGTCTTAGTCTTGGAGTGGCCTAGTAAGTCAAGGGTCAAGGTCTTGGTATTCGTCAATTGGAATCTCTATAAGTGGCAGGTTTTCCTCTCCAAGAGGGAGAGGTTTTGGCCCTGGCAAAATGCCAACATCTTGTGTTCTTGTCTCTTTGTTTTGGTAGCTATTTGATGAACTAACGAAGACACACTATAATAATAATAAGTGAAGATTGGAATAATAAGGAAAACTGAAAAACACCTCACAAATATTTATCATGAAAAGAAGAATCACATTAACTACATTTGCCCTAGATTCTTCAACATGATTTCAGAGCTAAGGTGTCGAAGTCAAAAGGAAGCGCAACAAAAGAGACATACAAGGATCGACATGGAAGTATCAAGTCTACAACAAGCAATGTACAACAGCAAGAACCTTATCAAGATGTCTATAAAGCAAGATAACTCAAGGAACCTCAAAGTCGAAAAATCATTTCACCTTGGAGAAAGTCGAAAATCCAAGAAATAGTCCTAATCTTCAACAGAAGGAAAACACAATCTCGATACTAACCTCAAGAATGGGTGTCATTACAACCTATGTCATACCACAAAAATCTCAATAACTTATAGTCTGAAGCAGTTTCAGTGCTTGGTATTGAAGGTCTCAAAGGAAATCTTTGTTCATGCTAGCAAGGATCTACAACATTCTACTCCAGCAAGGAACACCACAACAAGGTTACAAGGATACACAATCACATCATACATTACAGCAATATCACTACATCAAGAGAACATAATGCCACATCTCGGATGGGCATCATGATAGTACTCTCAAATTCTTGATTTTGATTTCATACCCTCACAAGGAATCAAGTAATCTCAACATATTATAAAAGCAGTAGTTCTTGGTGCTGAACAAGGCAAGGAGGTCTCAAGAAAAATCTTGGAATTCAATCGTACAAGGCAACTCAAGAAAGAATCTCATTGAAGGAGATCATTCAAGAAAGCATTAAGGTGAAGATTTCATCTTCACATGACAAGTAAGTATCATTTCATTCTATATTCAAGTTTGGATAAAATGACTTCATGATTGCAAGGACTTCTATGAATTGGATGGGTTATCAAGATTCCTTGCATGAAGGAGGATAGAAATAGTCCTCTAAGTAGCTAAAGTCATCAAAAGGTCTCCTCTGAATTTATAAAGGGGGAATTATGAAAGATCCCCTAACATAGCAAAATTGGAGACATCAAAGTGATGTAGATGATAAACTCATTCTCTGAAGATGCAATGTAATCTACATGAAAGTAAAGGGTATCAAAGAATGTAGGATATCTTGCATCTACAAGACCTAGAAAGGAAGATAACCATAATAGATAATCAAGGTAACAAACATCCATGGGATAAGAAGGTTACCTCATTCGATAACTTATGGTCTCTATGATAAATAGAGAAAGATAAGTTGATGAAAAAAGTATTGAATGGATAAAGAACTAAATCACGTGCAGAAAGGAAAGGAAAGTTTGGTCCTCAATAACGCAGAATAGGTATAGCTAAAATGATGGAAGATCATATCAACAGACAGATGGAGGAAGCTGAAGGAAAAGGGCCATGAAAAGAGGGAGTAACAAATCCTTCATGAGTAAGATGGTATCCCTAACAAAAGGGTCCTATCATAAGCTTCTGCTATAAGATATGAGAATGATAAGATGCATCGTGGTATCATGGAAGCATTAGAAACAAGAACCCGTGACATCTCCATAGAATCATGAAGGACAAAATCCATGATAGACAAAACATGAAGGATATAGCTCTTAGGAACCTTAGTGGACATTGAAGAAAAGGAAAATGTCATCTATGACAAAGCTCATCATACATCAAAAAGCGAAACATCTGCCAGTTGAGGATAGACGATCCTCAAAATTCTCTGATGGAATCCTCATCGTAGGGTTCACTAATCTAGAGAGGAAGCAAGTGTTTCAACAAGAACTCCAACTTATGAAATCCATGAGATGATGATATGATGAGATGAAGCAGATCAAGGGATTGAATATCTCTTCAATCAAGGAAGTTGTTGGAAGAAGCCTCGATGACCTGAAGGTAAAAAAAGTATTTATACTTGTGTTTAATATTATAATGACATGTCATATGGTTGCAGGGAACATAGATCATCACTTCTGTCTTGAGAAGCATGATCAAGGGAAAAAGGATCTTCTTCTCTGAAAGAATGCAAGAAGACATAAGACACACTAGATGAAATCATCATAATATGTCCTCACATGAAGTATGAGGTGACTGATCACAACTAAGAAACTCTGATTAAAAGGCACCTAAGGAAGGAAGAGATTGTGAGATATGCAACCATGATGAAGGCAATCAACATCCAAAAGATCAAGAAGACTTGACTAGAAAATCTCCAAGAAAGATATGAAGACTCTAATGGAAAAGATGTAGACCCTTGACAATGGATATCTTTGGAGATGGGTCAACATGAATGCAGGATGTTGATACATACTGAAAGATGTCATGATGAAGAGCCACCTAGTAAGGTACGATTTGATTTAATGATATATTTTTTGATTTCTTGAATAATATCTGGATAAGTTCATGCAGGGCTACTTACAAGTACAACTAGCATTCATGTGATGAATGAAAGAAGCATGATGAGAAAGAAGTAGTCATATGACGAAGATTCCAGATATGAAGAAAGCCACTTTCCATGAAGAAAGAAATGACATAACGAACTAAGGAGGAAAGTGATCGATGGTTGTTTGCCCTACAAGAAAGAAGCTCAATTATTTTTCATGACATCAAGGAGAGAAGTTGATCAAGCAACTGAAGGACCCACAAAGAAGAAGTTGTTGATGTATAGAAGAATCCCTAGCTAAGAGGGAGCTCTCACAGGTCCTTGATCAAGAGGGAGCTTGGATTAGATCACCCCTGATTAAAAAGGAGTGACAGTTGTGTTTTTCTATTTCATGTGTCATGCACTATACCAGGACTAACAGTCGTAAGTCTAGGTGAAGACCATGAATGGAAATGTAGACACATGATAGACACAACATTCTTGTCTTCACCTGGGAAGAAAGAATGTGTTGGAAATACTGAAAGGGGGGTGAATCAATATTTTCTTTCAATTGTTATTATTACCAGTTAGATTCTTCACAGTTTTAATCAGAGAACCATATAAGAGTAATTTTATTGAATATAAAAGAGCTGATACAATGTATGCTAATTATTCCCAAGCACCAACTTGGTTTCCATGAGGCTCTGACCTCTAGGGCTTTGACCCTATCTAATTCAAGGCACCTACCTTGTGTTTAGGAGCACCAACTCCAAGAACACCAATCCTTCTACTTTAATAGAGAAGGTAAATATAGCTTACTTGAAAAGCTTTAGTGTCTTCGTTGTTCAACTTGACTGTCACTAATGAAATTCTTAGTGTCTTCACTGTTCAACCATTTCCAATATCACTTCATGTCTGCAATTATATCAATAATCTTCACACCAAGAAGAGAAAGTGTCACTATCCAACATAACCAAATTTCTCCAAGGTAAATGTGCAGTCCAAGGCACAAATTACAAAGTTTTTTTGGTTGGTATGAAACAAATCCACAATATAGTCTAGCAGTCCAAACAAGATTTTCAAGGTTTAGTTATAACCCAGTTCGATGGCCCTTCTGATGCTCAGTTCATGATATGTAAACTTTTCGTACTGTTATGTTCCTCTATATCTTTGCTCAAATCAACTGCCCTTCAAATGAACGCATGTCATAATATGTAACCCCTATCCACGTGTTATGCGTAATTTGTATGTTGTAACTTATATGTTGCGTCCGTGTTTCTGTGCAGGCAGAGGGATGAGCTTTGACGATATCCTCTTCACGCTTTCGAGGAGTTGTTCTTTTAACTTTTTGTTTAACTATTCACGAGATGTGAACATATCCTTAATCTATCTTGTTCCTTTACACTCCATATCCAAGAACTAAACTGTGTGTGTGTGTGTGTGTATATATATATATATATATAATCATGTCAATATCATGGCATTTATTTATTTTAAGCCGACTTTCAAACTGGTGGAGCCGACGTTTAACGTAGAGTTGTTTATCACCTAATTTGTGCTTTCCCACGTGTTTGAGTTATATTCTCTGTTCTGCGTTGAAGATCTACCCCCATGATGCTCTTCTTTAGGGTCAAAAATTAATCCATTCATTATAGTGAGAAATACAATTATGAATACTGAAACAGTGAACGATTCCAAAAAAACGAGTATGTAACTTCTTGCGCTAAACTTCCTTCTCCACGCAAAACTTCTTGAGATGTTAAGTTTTTGATGCATGGTGCACTCCTGATGTCTTTGAAGTTCTTTGTCATACTTTATGGCCATGTATGCATCGCATCACATATTTTAACTTTATATTAAAAATTAAAGTTTCATTAAGTTGAACATTTTGTTATAAATTTTAATTAAATTATTTTAAGACTTAAATTATTAAATTTGTTATAAGATTTAGGGTTTAGCTCTTTAAATTGTTAGGATTACGATATTGTTAGGAGCAAGATTTCAGGGTTAGGGTTTCATAGTCTAGGGTTAGGGTTTCATCAAAAATCAACACTTGATTAGGCTATGGCTTCCAAGGTTTAACCATCTTCAATAATGCCATATTGACATCAATGACAACCGTAATTAATAAAATGGAGGATTGGGTAATCATTTGGCATCTGATGCTCTTTGAGAATGTGTAGGGCATCCAAGATAAGAGTAGGCAAGAGGACCGATATTCTTTGAGGGCTGGGAACCCAAGATAAGAATAGTCCTAGAAGGTCATACTCAGTGTACACCAAGGTGGGCATGTACCCTGAGAGACAATGATAAAGGTATCAATAAATCATTGATCTCAACAACATTGTGCTCTGATCTTATGAGAGATAGAGTTGTTAGTCAAGGCCTTGCTATAAGTAATGTTGGTTACTATGATGCTATAATAGATGGGTTACCAATCCGATTCTTCTTAATCTAAGAAATTCCTCAGATTGAGAATGACCAAATACCATTATAAATACCTCCTTGGTTAAGAGGGAGTGTTGAAGAAAGTATAACTAGGTTCGATATTTACAAATGTAATTTTGATCTTTGTACTTGTCAAGAAAAAGAAATATTATTTTGTAAATTATAAGAATGAGTTTGTTGCTCATTCCACAGGTCTAGTAAAGTCAAAGACTCAAAGTCATGTGTAAAGAGCTCTTCTTGAGCATATATGAAATATATACAAGTCTAGAACAGCCCTCCAAGACAAGCACGAAGAAGTCTGCCTACAAAAGGATGAATAAAATAGTTAAGTTGGCCTCAAAATAAATATTAATGACAAGTCGGCTCAGAAATAGGGACACATTGGTTCACCATTGCATGTCGGCTAAAAACAGAGACATAACACCTATAAATATGCAGCTAGAGTCATAGAAAGACAGAACTTCGTATAAGCCTCTGCAAGTTCGGATATCTCTGAAATTTCTCTAATAATTACAGTGACAAGTAATGGAACAGGAATCTCGAATGAAGGCTATATTACAGCATTTCGGTTGAGAATGTGCCTAGATGTTTTCGGATGGATATTACAGGTGATACACACTCTCACAGTGTCGGTATAATAAGAAGGTGTAGTGATGGAAGTGACAAGGGTGATCTCGGTGAAAAGAGAACAGAGTTATGTTCCCAATAAAGATCTCAATAGTCTTGGTAACACAGATAATCACAGTCTCAACATAATGATGATGGAAGGATCTCATAGTGAAACACTATCTCGACATACAGTAAGAAGCAGTCATAATCCTATCAAAGTCATTACCTTGTTCTTGATGAAGGCACAGTCACAAAGGTTATGATCTCGGTGAAGGAACAGTTATGAGGAGACTGACATGTCATCAGTGGATCTACATATAGCTCTCCTATACATATGAAGATCTCGGTGATGAAGACTTCGGTGATGGTGCAGCAATGATGATGATCTCAGCAGTGTCAAGGAAGAGGATTAGTGTCTTGGTCTTGGAGTTGCCTAGTAAGTCAAGGGTCAAGGTCTTGGTATTCATCAATTGGAATCTCTATAAGAAGAATTTTTGAGCGGGTTTTCCTCTCCAAGAGGAAGAGGTTTTGGCCCTGGCATAATGCCATCATCTTGTGTTCTTGGCTCTTTGTTTTGGTAGTTATTTGATGAACTAACGAAGACACACTATAATAATAATAAGTGAAGATTGGAATAAGAAGGAAAATTGAAAAACACCTCACAAATAGTTATCATGAAAAGAAGAATCACATTAACTACATTTTCCCTAGATTCTTCAACACATTGTTCTCTCTCTTCATCTGATTGGTTCGTACAGTTATTGGACAGCTTCTCTCTCTCACACGTGTGGCAAGGGGGACATGTTTTCTGGGCAAAATTACAGACCAAAATTTCAGAGTTCTGGGACAGGTTTGACCAGCGTTGACCGAGAGTTTGTTTTCCATGTTTGACTGCATTTTTGGGGTCAAAAGTTCGATTTTTCTAGGCCACATCTCTAGGCATAAAAACCGAGAAATTTTGGGTTGTTTGACCTGCGTTGACTTTAGGGTTAACTACTTTTGACCGCAGAAAAATTACTGCACTTTTCTCTCTCCTTTGACCGAGTTGTTTTGGGCTGAATTTGTCTTTGATCAGGTCAAGTTTGACTGAGGAAGACCGAGTTTCTTTGAGGACAATTTGCTGTTGTTTTGACCATTATTGTCTTTCTGGTTAGGGCTAAAGTTTGACTACAGTTGACTGCAGAAATTTACAAGGTTGTTTTGACCAGCATTGTCTTTCTGGTTAGGGCTGAAGTTTGATTGCAGTTGACTGCAGAAATTTACAAGGTTGTTTTGACTTTGTATTGGGCAAGTCAATTTGGTTTTTGTACTCTCTCTCTCTCTGTGCTGAACTTTTGATTTAACAATAAGAAGAATTGATCAAAGGGTTTCCCCACATTGGCGTTTTTCCGTGGCATCCGCCAAATCTGGTGTACTCTTGTCTTGGCTTGTCTTCTATATTTTGTTTCATGTTCTATCTGCTTTTACTGTCAATGTGATTATTGTGATTGCTATTAGAAATTGGAAATTGTTATTGGGATACTAAGGAACATTGAAGTAAATTGTGCTAAGCATAGAACATACCATTGTTAACTAAAACTAACAGAATTCAACCAGGGTTTGAATTATTTGAACGTTGGAGCTGATTTTCCATTCTCCCACCTTTCTTGGCCTCACAAACTCAAAATCTAGCATATTACATGATGAAAAGTGCCTTATTTGGTTTGACCTCATCAACACTATGTAATTTAGGGACTTACAAAACTCTAATTCTATACAAGGCTTTAACTTGCGGCTATTTGAAGGTTTATTACTCCATTGGTTGATCATATCTTTTAATGCAAAACTTTCCCCGCAGTTGCATGCCTAGATGTACCAATATTGAACTATATCTTGAAACACTAGGCTTCAAGCCTTATTTCCTAGGCTTCTTCATAGGTATGTTGTTCCTTATTACAAAGAATTGTGTTTGGTTCCAAGTGAGAAGTACCTTGATCAAGCCTCCTAAATATCACCTTGACCTTATCAACCTAAATACCCTTAGGTGATCTATAATGGGAAGCCTCCAGTGTGGTGAAATTCAAGCCAAGGGCAAGAGGTGGAGTGTTAAGGTGACAATGGCATCCACCTCATTGTTGTGTCTTAGTTTGGCTCTTACCTTGTGAGGCCTCTCACGAGGCCTGCTAGATTTTGAGGCAACATCTTTGGCGTTGTTGTCAAGGAATATTTGAGTCAACCCCCTCGTTATCTAAAGATTGAGCTTCAATAAATTTGAAGAGAATATTTTAAACAACAACATAGCTTCTATGTTAATGTAAGTAGCATCAGAAGGTTTTTAGCATGTGGAAGACATAACTTGCCTCTTCTATTGATTTATGTCTTCTTTCCTAAGTTTAACTTAGGAAAAGCACAATAATTAAAGTCAATTAATTATTATGGACTATTGGCATATTTCTAAGGATAAATAATTTAATTGTTTAAGTGATTTAGAAACAATCTCAACCATTGATGTTCAAGATGTTTCTAGAAGGAATCTTCAAGATGTTTCTAGAAGGAAGATTCAATGTGTTTCTAAAAGGGAGATTGTGGTTAGAGATTTGGACTCAATGAAGTTTATAAATGGAGGCTAGAGATGGAGGTGAAGACACAATGAAGAGCACAAGTGTGTGAGCAAGTCATCACGAGAGAGAGCAATTCTCTCTGCAGTGCAAGTGGCTCAATGACCAGTGCGTAGAGGAGAAGTGCAAGTGGGTTTGAGTGAATCGAGGAGGGTCGAGTTGGAGGAGATTACAAGGCCAAGTTGCAGGAAGGAGATTGAGTTTGTCTAGAGGAGGCCAAGTTGTTAGAGTGTTGGGGTTTTTCCAATGCACATTAGTGGCAGGGTGCAGATCGAGTTGTTGGAGTACGCAAATCTGATTGCTGAAGTCCGATTTGTTCAGAGCGATTTCATATGGAAGCATATTTCCTTAAGGTCAATTTACCTAGGCCAAATTCATTCTAAGGGAGTCGAGTTGCGGGTTCCAGATTGTATTTTTTTCTTTGTACCTCTGTGGGTCAAAAAACCCATATTTTCCAGATAATGAAATGACGGAGAATTATTTGTGGGTTAATTAAGTTTTCTAATGTGTGATTGATCTCTCTGGTTTATTTCCGCTACATATTTTTAATTCTAAAAGTTAAAGATGTCGGTGATTTTATTTTTTGGTGATTTAGTTACTATTTGGGTAAATAAATAATAAATTGGGGATAAACTAAACTGTTGTGAGAAAATACATCTAGTTGTTATTAGAAATTTAACATTCTCTTCTGGCAACTCTGGAAAGAAATCCTATTATCTCCCCTAGTAATTCTTCTAATGATACCATAGCTCCAACAAAGAAAAGAACTACTCATAAAACAACTACTAACTTTACCACATCTCCCCTACTTCAAAAGATTCTTGTGGTTAGAAGCCTATTCATGGGTACACTTACCACTAACACCATGAACAAACCCTGGCTCATTATAGTATTCAATCCATTGGATGTGAGTAAATTCCTTAATGCTCACCATTCACTGCCTAAGAAAAATGGGGAATGGCTACCCAAATTCAATGGTACTAATGTTATTCATGCATAAAAACATATGCATGAGTTCTATTGGGCTATTAGTGTTAGGCTGGTCCAAAATGAGGATGTGTTAATGATGTTTTTTGCCTTGACCTTAAAAGGAAGTGCTACAGATTAGTACCTTAGTTTACCTCAAGGTAGTTTTACTGACTAGGATACCTTTCACTAAGCCTTTGACAAAAGATGGACCACGATCAAAGAAGGCATTATGCTTCATGACAAATTCCAGGAGGCTAGAAAAACCAACAATGAAAATGTTAGGGAGCTCATGCAATTGTTTAATGATCCACTCGGGGAAGTTCATAGTATGTATAGACCAATTGATGATACTATCCTTGGTAGATTTACTATAGCATTTCCTAGACACATATCATATGCTCTGAGAGACAAAAATCCTAAATCTTTAGATGAAGCTAAAATCTTGGCTATTGAAATAGAGCAAAGCCTCAATGCTTCCAAAATTGACCTTCTTGCTTATCCAAGGGCTAAAATTGAACCAAAGACTAAGCCTAGCGCCCAAATTGACTCTAGCCTTGGAAGCCTTTGCCCAAAAATTCGATAAAGTTACTTATGGGTTGCAAATGGCCATGATGAACAAGTTGGCAATGTTGGAAAGAGAAAAGGGAACCCATCAAAATTTTCCTCCCAAACCACAATTCAATAAAGAGAGGCCTCCTAAGAAAAACGCTTTTACTAGGGGCAATGTTTCACAGCAAAGTGTTCCCAACACTCTTGCTCCAACCAACTTGGTTGGCCAAGAAGGGAGCCCCTAGTGTCAAACTTGCAATGAGTTTCATGCCCTTGAGGAGTGTTCCTATAATTAGGTAGAAGAGGAGGAAACTACAAAGCATCTAAATGTTGTACATGACAATACTCCTTTTAATATCTTGATTGGAGAATCCTACTTCCAACAACAACATGAAGATACTAAAAAAGCCATTAGTGATCAAGATGAGCCAATCATGTTTGTTTGGGAAGGAGGAAGGTTCAAAAGATCGCACTATTCAAAAAGGAATAATGACAAGAATCAAGCAAGTTCTAATTCTAGCACTACCCTCCAAAAGAAGGATAGGCCACCTCCACCACCTAAGAAGATCCATAATCCCACTACCCATAGTCCTAATGTGTCTTTGGATGTTGACTTAGGAAATGTGCTAGCTAAAATGAATGTGTAGAAAACTCTTTTGGAGTTGGCCAAACCTGAACCCCAAAGAGGGCAAAAGTCTTGAAAAAGACCCTAAAGACACTCTCGTTATTATAATGATAGAAGAAATGGAGGGCATGCACCCTTCTTATTGTCTCTAGTGATAAACAATCTAATTCTACACAATTGTATGCTTGACTCTGGCGCCTCTGCCAATTTATTGTCTTTAAGAGTCATGAACCAATTGGAGATGGAAATCATTAGGCCTTATAAGAATGTGTGTGGATTTGACACAAAGTTTATACCCGTATATGGTCTTATGAAGGATGTTAAGGCATCCTTGGCTACTAATAAGGACATTGTTGTATTGAAGAATAGTGTTAAAATTGGCAACTAGGGCCAAACTCCATGTGGATAATCTTATTAATGGAATCTGATATTTTTCTTGGATCCCTCTCATCGATAGGTGTAGGATTGATCTAAAGATCATCCAATTCCGATAAGTATTCATGGAGATATGAATTTATTTGTGTTATGGAACAATTCGTCAAGGTCGGCCAACAACCAAATAAACCCCACTTGTGCTCAACGTTTTAGTATAAATAGAGGTGGACTTCAAGTCATTTCAACACACTTGGGATCTCTTCCTCTCTACTTGTCTTTGGGTTTTAGTAGGAGGAGAGATCCTAAGGGATAACGCTGCCCTAACCCAAAGGGCAGAAGCCAGAACTGTCGGGAATAGCTGGAATTGTCGGAACTGTCGGTTACTGCCAGAACTGTTGGAATTGCCGAAATTGTCGGGAACTGCCGGAACTGTCGGTTACTGTCGGAACTGCTGGGAAAAGCCAAAACTGCCAGGAATAGCCAGAATTGTTGGAACTGTCGAAACTGCCGGGAACTGTCGGGACTACTGGGAATA
Organism: Pinus taeda; assembly: GCA_000404065.3. Taxonomy (NCBI): domain Eukaryota; kingdom Viridiplantae; phylum Streptophyta; class Pinopsida; order Pinales; family Pinaceae; genus Pinus; species Pinus taeda. Next base: position 59,546 of record APFE030825218.1, on the reverse strand, counting down.
GCCGGAATTGCCGGAACTGTCGGGAATAGCCGAAACTGCTGGGAACAGCCGGAACTATCAAAACTGACGGGAAAGCTGGCGTAGAGGGCAGAAGCTGAAACTACTGGGAAAAGTCGGAACTGCCTAGAAAAGCTGGAATTGTCAGAACTGCCAGGAATAGCCAAAATTGCCGAAACTGCCAGAACAACCTGAGCATCTGTCTCCAAAGGAGAGCAGCATGCAAGGGACAACTAACGAACATTGGGACAGTTGTATGGTACTTAGCAGCAAATACACCAAGCATGCGATGTTACAGCTAGCATGCAAGGGATAGCTAGCATGCAACAGCAAGCATGCAAAGGACAACAAGCAAGCAAGATGCAGCCAGCATATAGGTCAGTATGGCAACATGGTGCAACAATGGTACATAATGCAGTACAGTGATGGGTACAATCATGATTAATGAAGCATGATGAGATGCAGCATAGTGATGATGGGTGCAGCATG
>APFE030825218.1:48375-58813 GCA_000404065.3 Pinus taeda | reverse complement strand
GATTTATGTTTATATTCTATCTGCAGTTTACTTTAATGCTGATGTGATTGCTAATCTGGAAAAGATATTGAGCTAACTGTGAAAATTGAAATAAATTGCTCTAAGCATAGAACATACCTAAAATTACATATAGTCATAGATGTGTCAAGCACCTAGGGGATGCTCCTGTCTAGGAAGCGGTGTGCCTCAATTGATGGACACTTACAAATGAACTTAACATGTGCCAATATACCTATAGGAGATGGAGCACCATTCATCCTTTATAGGGAGCCACACATTCTTGAGCATGTGGAAGATATGGAACCTTTTCCATTCCCTAAGCATGTTGGAAAATCCAAAGCCGACATACCTCCTAAAAACCTGCATATCAAGCAAAAACATTTTGAGCCAAAGAGGCATAAAAAGCTTAAATAGGTTGAAACTTCAGGAAATGTCTACCAAGTCAAGAACACACAAGTGAACAAAACCAAGAGGCTAACATTTCAAAATAAAAAGAGGCAATGGGTTCAAAGACAAGGGGGCAAAGAGTTTCAAGAGGGTGATCTAACCCTCGTCAATGGTAATCCTATCCCAATTTAGGTCCATGGCAAAGTAAGAGTTAGGTACTTTTACATTGCTAAGCTTGATGGTGAACTCTTCCCATCCCTAGTAGGGGGAAACCATCTGACTTTGTTTAATGGGACTTGATGTATTTTAGATAAGTAGTTGCATTGAATTTGTGTGTTGCATCTTGTGTGAGCATCCTACTTATTGCATTATCATGTTGTTATGTTGCATCTTAGATTAGATTGCATTTAGTTAGCCCTTTCTTTTTTGTATGGATTTTATTCTATCATATAAAAACAAGGGTGGCGATCAACACCCCGTGCCCCTGCTTCCAAACAAGTTAATTTGAGTGTGCAAGTAATAGGTGTGTGAGCCCAGAGATTCTTGGGGTTTTCATGAACTCCCCCTGTTCAAGCCTATGGATCATGTGATTTACAATGAGCACATGTCCCTGAGTTGGAGCCAGATGTCACCCACCAAAATGGGTAACCCTATAGGAGGAAACTTTTTCTCCTATCTTGGACAGTTAGCAACCCTACACAATTGCTCATTGATGATGATATGCTAATTTTCTCTACCATCTGCGCCAGTCATACACCTCTTACCATCTAGCGTTCCTCTTGGATAAAGATGGGCTATCACTCAACGGGTACTTTGATCATTTTGCAATCAAGTTCTTTTACTAAATGTTTCGGGCATTTAGTATGAATAAAGAGGTGATCCAAATGATTGACTAATCTTTACTATAAACTTGTTCTCTCACCTCACTAGGGGGTTAATCTTTAGCCCTAGTCCAGTGGGACCTCCCCTAAGTCCTTATGGTTATAGGAGGGGCACTACTTGGAAAATTTTGATTGAAGTGGCATGTCCATTTTTCCTTTTCCATACATGACCTTTTCCATGTCACATTCTTCCCTTTGATATCATTACCTTTCTTCGGGTTTAACTATCATTAGTTCATTGGGATTTGGCACTCTCTTATCCACATCCTTGAGTTGAGTCAGGAAACATTACCCTGGAGGTTGATGCAACTAAAACAATGAAAAAGCATAAGATGGACACAATAAAAGAAAAAGAAAGGTCAATGCAAAAGATGGTAGGGGATAGGTTAGGTTAGGGCATGGGCAAAAGCCTAGCATGAGCTCTACCGCCCTCATTAGCCATCACCCAATTCATGAGCACTTGATGCTCCATCCATCAAAAGGAACCCTTGCATGTCCAAACCCTTATGACCGAAAAATCATCTCATCTTTTGAGGTAAAACAAATGCTACATCATAAAGAGCAAGCTTTGTTCCTTGAGCTTTGCACCAATTAAAAAGCATTATCTAAAGAAGGAAAAGGCACACCAAAGGGGTGGAAAAAGCAGGCCAAGAGGGGTAACTCATGCCTCACAATTGCTCCCTCCATTGCATCTATACACTCGAGATGTGGACTCTCATTAGTTGATCCCATGTCCATGGCACTTGGCTATGAAATATTTCCCCTACATTGCCACCTACTTTCATTAACACCTATAGATTGAAGGGTTGACCTTGGAAATGTCAACCCCTTCCCTAGGGGCTAGAAACATCTAATAGGGTTGACTACTTAGCCACCCCTAAAAAGGTAGGGAACACTTTTACGGGGCTTGGTCTAGTTAGATATGGAGTTGCAGTTTTGAAGTATTAATATGCCCTAAACACTTAAGTATGGTCCACTTAGGTGCATTTATGTTCTTGGTCTCTAATGAATGGTTTTTTTTCACTTGAGTTTGAGATAGTTTTGCCAGGTGTTCTAGAAAAGTAGAGGCCTTGAGAGCACCCTACTCCACATGATGCCCAGAGCACTATACATTCTCGAAAAGCATGATGATCTAGCATATGCAACGTTGCCCCTTTATAGCAGAGCATTGGGCACTTTTGGTGACCTAAGCAATTGATGGATACCCCAAATCACCCCCAAAAGCTAGAACGTTATGTTTCTCTTGCTTAGCATGGACAATTCTTGATGATGTACTAGTGGACCCAACATGCCACTAGGCTGGCCTTGACACTACTTGATGGCAAGCCTTGATCCAAAGCCCAAATGAGGATAGTCATCCCTGAGGATGATTAAGGAGGGCTTGTTGCACTGGATGGAGCCCCAACACTAGAGAGAGAGCACCACATTGTCTACTTAGCACCCATGGAGATGACACAAGACACTCACAGCTAGATTTGGACACAGAGATGCTTTGAGGCTTGATTTGAGGTTTTTTCCTCAAATGGAGGATGATCATGATGCTTAGAGACCTTTGTGGCCCTTCCATTGCATTGATGGAGCATTTGGAGCCCTAGAAGAGCATGACGTCATCCCTTTTTGAGGCTTACAGCTCACATGTGGGCTTCTATTGGCATATTTTGTTGTTGAGTTAATGGGTTGGCTTGCAACACAATTTTACTTTATGTCTACTCAAAAATCAAACTTGTGCAAAGAAATTAGAGGTGGTAGACCTCATATAAGTAGAGAATCACCTTTATCATATGTTTTTTTCACATTTGTGGAAATTAGCCTCTGTAGAAGAGGCGTGACTTGTTGGCATTATGGCTAATATGTTGTCCTTGATGGAAGCCTACTTGATAAAGATGTAAACATTATGGTAACAGGATGATTATACAGGCTGGTACAGATGTGACGGAGAGAATGAACAAAGGAATACCAGTTCAGAGACAAAGGAATGATAAAGGTGAAGTTTGGGAAAGTATACGCGGGTCATGTGAAGAAAGGTCGCGTACATACAAAGGTATGGTGAAGCAAAGTCACGTACATATTCCGCACCATGGTAATTGGAATACCAGGGGTCTTTACCATGGTATTGGCCCATAGTATTGAGTGCGACAACGAATATTTGATCTCGTCAAATAATACCATCGACATTACTAAGGGATTGGCCTAAGGTATCGACTAAGACTAACGTTATATAAGGAGATGGAGATCAAGTGTTAGGGTGTGCAAGTTTTGTGTTATCTATGAATGATTTGATTTGAAACAAGTGTGCACCAAGGAGCAAGGAAAAAACACAGACCTGAAAAATCTGAAGTATGGTATCATATGTGCTTGTTTGATTTGTTTGCTGAAAATATCTAACTATGATACATCTATGGTGATAATGATACTTTGACATGAATATGAGACAGTAAGGGTTGTGAAGTACATTTTGTGGTTGCAGCGAAGGCTCATTTTAGTGATTACAAATTTGTACATTTGTTTGACTCTAAGAGGGCACGTACATATGTGGATCTGCTTCTGGGTAGTCACGTATACATGCTGCAAAAGACCAAAATCTATACGCAGGTGTAAAACATGAGAAGTGCGTACATACACGAATGCTCTTTGTAATAGCGACATATACATGCTAGGGTTTGCAGTATGAGCAGATGATGATGGTTGATCTGTTCTGTTGAGTTTGTTGTGGTTTGTCGATGAAGTCCCTCTTATGATCATTTATGTTTGACAGTACTGATTGGGTTGAATTCATTATGAAATAGAAATTGACTAAGTGATGATGCTACTGTGTGGTAATATGTATTTGGTTTAGTGATTTGTGTTGGCTTTAGTATCTGATTGAGTGATTGATTCAATGGTACAGTGATTCAGATTCAGTTATCAATGTTTTGAGATCTATACGCAGGTGCTCTTAAGGAGAAGGGCATACATACGTGCGTATGATTCGGAATAGTAGCGTATACCTTCTGACATAAGCTTAATCAGGGTTTGCAGTAACAACAATTGGTTTCTGTGAAAAAAGAAATATGGTCTGGTATTCTGGTGAATGGTTATACACTGATATGATTTGTTATGAATTGGTTTGACTTAGTTGTCTTTGGTTGATTCAAATTCAGTGATTGATTTGATGATTCAGTTGGATAGTTGATTTCAGAATTGTTGGGAGCGGATCCAGTTTGAAACATTCTGAAAAGTGATCCACAAAGAGTTTAGGATAGCAATCTTCAGAAAGAAGGTTGTAGCTCCCTTCCACTAGGAACTGGAAAACGAGAGAAGGTTGTAGCCTTCTGCAGGTAGGAGCTTGTGTGCTGGTTAGAGCCTACGCTAGTACAAGATTGTAAGAAGTTTACTTTTAATAAAAAGAAGATAGAGACGACAACAGTGATGGTTTTCTCCCACATTGGGTTTCCACCTAAAATCTTGGTTTTCATATGGGTTTTGTGTGTTGATGTTCTATCTGCTTCTTAACTACTCATAATAATCGATTAATTGATGAAAATGAAGTAACGATACACTGATTAATGTTGAACAAATGCTGAAATTAATGATCAGATAAGCTATCTGGATATATGCAAGTTTCTTTAATAATAGTCGCGTACATACGCTAGTTTCCTTTATAACAGTAGCGGATACAAATCAGAATAAGAAATTGAAAATTTGAAGTGAGTAAGATACTGATTCACCCCCCCTCTCAGTTTTTTCCTAACATGACTTGCTCTTTGTACTTTGCTACTTGTGGAGATGTGATCTTATGTGGATTTTGGCTATTGGAGACTACTTTTTGTTGTGGAGATGTCATTTAGGAATCGACAAAAGGCATGTTCTTCGAAATATTGTAAGTATTTTTGTTGAATATCTTTTATGGTTTGGCATGTAATGGAATTTGCTAGGGGTTTCTATTTTCCTTGTCTAAATGCATATGTTTACATGAAATTTTTGGTAATTATTGTATGCTTAGTCTTGTATCCTTGAACTCCATAGAAAACCCCCTAGAGAGACTTTTTCTAATGAATTTCTCCCCTCATAAAATGATAGTTAGGGTTAGGAAGTGAGAACTAGGGTTTCCCCCTTACTCCCTCAAAGATTTAATATTTCCATGGTTAAAGTTCCTAAGTCTACATCACACAAGTAGGAAAAGGCACTGGCAACCCTCTTGATGATCAAAAACTCTAAAACTTTATCTTTTCCCTCTCCTTTTCTATCTTCAGCCCTTCAAGGCAAGTTATTAGGGCTAAGGTTTAGGATGAATTTAACTAGGGTTTGAATTATTGGAATGTTGGAGCTGATTTGTCATTCTCCCACCTTGCTTGACCTCACAAACGCAAAATCTAGCATAATACATGGTGAAAAGTGCCTTATTAGGGCTGACCTCATCAACCCTAGGTAATTTAGAGCCTTACAAAACCCTAATTATATACTTACAGTTGTTCAAAGGTTTGTCACTCCATTGTTGATCATATCTTTGAACGCAAACCTTTTCCCCGTGCTCGTATGCTTAGATGTACTAGTATTGAGCTATATCTTGAAACCCTATGCTGCAAGCCCTATTTCCTAGACTTCTTCATAGGTATGTTGTTCGATATTACAAAGAATTATCCCTGGTTCCAGGTGAGAAGTACTTTGATCAAGCCTCCTAAATATCACCTTCATCCTATCAACCTAGAATACCTTTAGGTGATCTATACTGGTAAGCCTCCCGTGTGGTCAAATTTCACTAAAGAGCAGGAGGTGGAGCGCTAAGGTGACAGTGGCATCCACCTCATTGTCTTAGTCTTAGTCTGGCTCTTGCCTTGTGGGGCCTTTCACGAGACCTGCTAGATTTTGGGGCAACATTATCAATGGGCTGGAAGAAAAGGATGTTTCTGGCCCAAGGAAATTTCAAAATTTGAAGTGTGTTGTGAGAAAAACTGTTGCAACTATGACAGATATTGGACATGTATTCAGACTTTTGAAGCTTGTCGTCAATGCAGACTGCTAATCACAGATGTCATTTACAACGTTGCCAGATAGTTTAATTTACCGATGCACATTATACAAGAAAAAAAAATTATGAGTGTAGAAAAGCAAATGCCGGGAGAAGAAGTCATTTTGCACCTGTGGGCACCTCGACCTATAAAATTCACCCGGTCTATATGAGTCGCAGAATATATTCAACTCTTGTAACTGACAGAGCACTGATGGACCTATCGTGTGTCCACTTCTGCAATCATCACCATCTGATGTACAAAACCAAGTAAGTTTATAGCTTTAAATTATACTACGCAATCATCTAACAACCCCTCTGTAGGCATCACGCCCAATTTGCAGACAGTAAATACTCTTGTGTCGACAAAATGCTTCAAAATAGATTCCATGCCACTTCGTAGTATTAGTTGAGTCAAAATAAGCACATCTTGTTTACTTAAAATGTAACCATTTGCCTGTTCCTTTCAGATAGGTCGAACTAAAATTAACTAGGATTGATGTTGAATATTTTGCAGATTGTTACCCTCGCATATTGATATAATACATATGATATCAAGTAATGCAAAACACTAAGAGGTGCAGGTTCGTGCGAAGCGGCCCTAGACTGCTATACAGGGAAAAATAAAATGCAGTAGAAGTTCACCTGAATTGTGGACCATTAACATTGTGCTTGAGACTCTGAAACAACTCAAATTCTGTTTTCTGAATAATGATGTGAAATGTTTCATCGAATAAATCGTGGAATTTGGATGGGAATGTAAGCAAGCGGTCGGCAAAATATTCAAAATGTTGTGGAAGGGCCCCCTTAACACCATGAATCCTCCACATTTCCCATCTAAGCATTTTGTTGACGCCATTCCAAGTCCGTAATGACAGAATTGTGAAAGGACGCCCAGCAGGGGTCGAGCAGATAATCGTTGCAGAATAATCATTACGACACCCTGCAATTTCCTGTCTTGCACATGTAGAAATATTCGTGGGGTTACTCAGCTGGCATATACTCGAGGGGTGCTCTCGGCCCCTGGCTAAGTTTTGAGCCGGAGTGCTTCCAACGAAGTGACCTTTTTGGTCCAAGTCCTGTCCAATTATCTCATGATTAAGATGACCTTTTTGGTCGAAGTCCTGCACAATTATATCATGATTAAGGCTGGAGGGATTAAGCGTCGTTAAGGTTGCAGTGTATTTGATTTTATGGAATCTGAAAAATATTTTATTTTGGAATGTAATGTATTCAAAAAAAATATTTTATTTTGGAATGTAACGTATTCAAAAATATTATAGAAAGTTAAAGACATCATAGAAAGTTATGAGAACAGTATCAATTTTTGACAATGTCTTTTTAGCGAAAAGATTATTGGAAGATAAAATTTGGTAGTTTTAAATTTAAAATATAAAACAAAAAACTAATGGTCTCATACACTATTTATTTTTTTATCTAGTGAACCTTAAAATATCATTTCATTTCAACTTCTTTTTATTTTAAAAAAGAAATTTGGATCTCAATATATTTGATTTTTTTGGACATTTGGTACATATAAATTTTTTGGACACTTGGTATATCCAAATTTAAAATAGGTCTACATTAATTTTTATAAATATAATTATTAATTTTGCATTTTAATTTATTTTTAATTTTTATTTTATGTAATTTGGAAAAAAAATGATAATTATCATATTAATTTTTTTTTTTTTTTTTTTTTAATTGTATTGGGCCAAGCCAAAATGTTTATATGACATTACATCATCTTTGCATAGTAGGTGAGAGAATGTCTCTCGGGACAAATACTCTTAACATTTTAATTGAACCCATATGTAAATATTTACAAACATTTCCACTACTACATCTATCCCATGTCTTTATGCTTCTAAACTTAATTTTAAAATGTTATAAATTTAAATTAAAACCAACTTAGATCCATCTTAACTCTCGATCCCTCTAGACACTTGGTAGATCCAGAGTTAAGATGGATCTAGACTAGTTTAATTGTTAACATAATATAAATATTATATATTAATATTAATTTTATGTTTTTTTTTTCTTTATTTTTTTATTATTTTATTAATTCAACCATGGAAACAAAAGGCATACAAAAAGACATAGGGCCACTTAACATATCCAAACAAATCCTCACTATGATCATATCCATAAAAAAAATTTACATCTACAGGTTACATGGACTCGAGGCCATCATTTTCTACATATGTATCTAAATATAACATCAAACTGTGATGGATCTAAGCTAGTTTAATTCCCCCCTTAAATGGGTTATATTCCACTTGAATACCATGGATCAATAGGACGGATTCTTAATACCATGCCTCATTTTTATTTTTATTTTATTTTTACAGGGTTATTTTTATTTTGTTATTTTTATTTTATTTTCACTAAATTAAAATGTTTACATTACATTAAGTTACACATCTCTACCATATTTGAGTCGAGAGGTGCTCTAGAGCGCAGTATGGGAGTAGATCTCACCTAAACATGTAATGCTTAACATTTAGCATTTATCATTTGTAATCTAATGTAGTCCCTATTTAAAAAATCAATCTAATTATTACTATGTATAAACATAATATAAATTTAAAATATAAAGAGATTTAAGAAACACTCAAAAAAGAGGTATGGTAAATAAATAAAAATATAAATAACCAGAGTTATGGTAATAAATAAAAATATAAATAAACCAGAGTTATGGTAAATAAATAAAATCTTTTTTTTTATTTATTCCATAAACCACTTTATATTTACAAAAACTTAAAAAAGAGGTTTTATTTAGATGAAGCCTATGGGCCAAATACCATGGGACAAATTATTATTAATATCATGGGTCAAATACCATATTTAAGGTATCGTAAATAAATAAAATATATGAAATAGGATTAGAAATCATCTAATTATATACCAGGTCTATGGGCCAAATACCATGGTAAATAAAAGAGACTTGATAAATAAATAAAAATATAAATAAACCAGATAAGTGGTAAATAAATAAAACCTTTTTCTGTATTTACTCCATAAACCTCTTTATATTTACGAACACCCAAAAAAGAGGTTTTATTTAGGTGAAGCCTATTGGCCAAATAATTATTAATACCATGCAAAAAGAAAACATTATCAACCCTAATAATAATATATAAATATATTATTATTATTAAATCTAATATTCATACTAATATATTATTACATGGTTGATCCTGCCAGTAGTCATAGCAGTTGTCTATAACGCGACTTTTTGAAAGCTTTTCCTGTGGGTTTTTCCGGTCAAAATCCGGCAGCATTTTATTTGAATCTCAAGTTTGATAGCTAGTTTCTGCACAATCAAAGCATCCCAGGGGTTTTCCAGGGTGCTAAATCCAAATATGCAGTTAAAAAACCATTTTAACTGCAACAAATCAAGATTTAACCTCAATTTCTTCCGCTGGATTCCGTCACTGGAATCTCCAAAAAGTCGCATTATAGACAACTCTGTAGTCATATGCTTGTCTCAAAGATTAAGCCATGCATGTCTAAGTATGAACTAATTTAGATTGTGAAACTGCAGATGGCTCATTAAATCAGTTGATGGGGATGAGATTTTGGGGTGAACCAAAATCCCATTTCCCCAATAAAATCGTCCTCGATGCCTGTGGGTAATGGGCCCACGAAGCCTATCAAAAACTTCTCACAATCTCACTTGCCTTATGGGCCAATGAGTCATTCATCTTTTCAAGAACTGTGCTTTGTTCTTGGAACACTGAAGGCCCTCGCCAGAACAAACGAGGTGACAATGCATGATAACGTTCTCATCGTTCTTCATCCACACATGAGCTTTCTTTTCAAGGTTCTTTGTTGTTGTTGCTTTCACGGATTTCTTGTTGCCGCTCATTCTTCAACATCTTGCCCTGATCCAGATTTAAACAGGAACGCAACCAATTACAGAGATAACCATATACACAAATATGCAGCGGAAACAATACTTCATTTCATTAATGGAAAATACTGAAATATGCTTACAATCAGAAATGGAAATAAACTAGCTAGGGCGATGGTAGATATCTCTGAGAAGAGATGTGTGGGCTACATGCCTCTGAACTGACTTACAATGAGGCTCGAAGGCCTATTTATTGTTGAGAAACAATGAAAAACCCTTAACATTCCAAAACCTAACCCTAGGAGATGAAACGCCAAACTGTGGCCC
>APFE030825218.1:0-42118 GCA_000404065.3 Pinus taeda | reverse complement strand
TATGGTTTTTGGGTCACTCATACTAATAATTCATGGTATTGTAACAAAGTTTATTTACAAGTTAATAATATCCAAGATAAAAAAGGAGGGGAATATGCATAATTAAAAATATTATTATATTGTAAGTTTATTGTAATTATTAAGAATTAATTTAAAAAATGTTATAAAGTTAAATTAAAATTTGAAATGAGTTATGGTTTTTCGCCTATGGTATTGATAAAACATGAGATAGTAAAAGTTGTAATGTTTAATATCTGATAATGAAAATGTGTTTATATGATTATAACATATATATAAATATATCTATTTATTCAAAGATTTAAAGTTAAGTTTGATGGAATGTATATTAATGTGAACTTACAAAAGCTTGTTAGGAGTATTTTGACATTTGAATTAGAAAGAAATAATGATATAAAATATATATATTAATTTATGCATAAATTTTGGTGAGAAGTCACCTATAACTTTGCATTTTTACTTTATTAACCTAACCTATCTTTGTGTTTAAAAATACATATTTTGGTGGGTTGTAAATTTTGGTCATTTCCATTTTATCCACGCTTATTTTGGTGCAAGAATTTGCTATGATAGGAAATAACTTGGCAATTATTTTTAATCTCGACGTTCCTTACTTTTGGGAATTAAAATTGAAGTTTCAACTATATAAGTTCATATGAATTTTGAGCAATGTCTATAGCAATTCTAGGGTTAATAAATGCTACTAAGAAATCTAGTTTACTTAAATGATGTGATAAATTATAGTAATGAACCATTGGAAATCCTCTTTAATACATCACATGTATGAGAATATCTATATACATATAATCACTTATATTCACAAATTACTTATATACAAGAAAGAAAGAACGAAAGAAAGAAAGAAAGTATTTTAATGTCCACGAGGCTAAAGATAGCCTATAGGACAGATTGCTTCTTCATCTGCTTGATGTATTCATCCCTTTTTTTATGAAGCCTCGCAATAAATGCTCCGAGCTTCTCGACAAATCCCTCACTAAATAGATTATCCCAAGAGCTAGCTACCAGCATATCTGCATAACTTTCCATGTTGTCTTTGAAGGCCTCACATTCTAAAATGAAATACTTATTTGTTTCCACATTTCCGAAAAACCAAAAAATGCATGCTCTTTCCTCCCACACTTCTTTTGGCCTTTTCCAGCACCTTGTTTCACAACGGAGGTGATGAGAATTAGTGCTTAACTGAGCAATAAGAATTTTGGCTCTCCAAAAGATATTGGGCTCTATGTATGCTTTTGGTTGATGACTATGAGTGGGATTAAACACTTCAATATGTTACTTTTTCTTTCTTCTTAGCTCATTATCCCAACTACGTTTGTGGAACTTATCCATAACAAAAGCTTTTATTTCTTTGTTGTTTATGGGACACATGTTCAATAAAATACCCCATTTTCTAAACCATTTGTTATTTTGTTGCATCCAAGTCTTTTCCCTGTTGCACAATATGTCATTAAAGACAACCTTAGGCCATCTACCCTCTTCCATTTGCTCAATTTTTTTTAAATACCTTATGACTCACACCATAGCAATTGCTTCAATAGGAGCAACCCCTATTTCACTTAACAAGATAGCATAAGGAACTGCACTTTTAATCTTGAATTTGTTTGTAATCAAATGCTTTTGAATTTTTAGATTTGTTTCCACTGCATGTCGGATGTATTGTTAGCTCATAGTTCACAACCATAGAGAATAATCAGAATCACTAGAATCCCAAAAAGAGTTTGAGTAGTTTTCGGGTCCCATAATTCTGCCTCTCTACACCTTTTTTCAAAAGCATAAAGGAATTGAGAGAGAATTTTTTTACTCAATCTACTACTATTAGAGCTAGGTGCAAATAATGTTATTAGTAAATTGGAATTTTTCTTCAATAGAGTTAATCATCTTTAATGCCTAGTGCAAATTCGTTTAGATTTGTAGTAGAACTTACAAAAAACTACTCCATCAACACTTGGGGAAATTAGTGAAGCTTTCATGAGGTAAAATTGTTAGAATTTTCCAAGGGCTCCATCGAAACTTGGGAAAACTAGTGAAGCTTTTATGAGGTAAAAATGTTAGAATTTTCCAAGGGCCCATAAGAACATGAAATGTTTGGAGGATTTGGCAAGATGATAAAGTTATCACATTAAATATTGTTGAATGATGAAAATTCAACCAGGGGTAGACATATTTCGAAGGGTATTAAGGGTGACATATTAAATATTGTCAACCACTCAAAAGTTAATGAGGGGTTCTACAAATTTGGCAAAGTGCTAAAGGTAACACATTAAAGATTTCCTAGGGTGTAAAAGTTAGTGACACATCAAATATTATCAACCACTCAAAAGTCAATGAGGGGTTATAAGCATTTTTTTTTAACAATAATGACCCAGTGGCTGAGCAAGAGCCAAGACGTCCTGTATTGATCATGAATGGAGTGAAAACTCCCTAGGCCCGCCTACTCCTCGAGCCTAATAAATATAGGCTAAGCATGTAATTTTAGGGAATCGAACACGGGTGGTGAGGGAGTTAATAACCCACCTCAACCACTAGATTTACCCTTACTTGACGGGGTTCTATAGATTTTGCAAGATGCTGAAGGTAACACATTAAAAATTACCTATGAAGTAAAAGTCAATCAGGTTGTGCAGATTTGGAAAGGTGTTAAAGGTAACACTTTAAATACTTTCCCACAATTAAAAAATAAATTAGGGTTTCACGGATTTGGCAAGATGCTAAAGGTGACAGATTAAATTTTGTTGATAAATTTTGAAAGGTTAATTAAAGTTACTTATTAAATCTTAGCCTCATCAAGCTCAACAAAAAGTTAGGAGAGTCAATGAAGAGTTAAGAGATTGAATGTTTTACTTTGATAAATTTCAAATTTCATGTGAATGAAATCTTTGTACCTTTGAATCTAGCATGTTGCTAATTTTTAACCTTAATAATGATGTTAATTAAATATATCAGAATTCTTATTATTTTATTAAATCAATATAACTATATGAATGTAAATATATTAAGTCATTTAATTAAAGATTATGTTGGTCAAATGTGTGGTAATTAATTCTTGGTTTCTAGGGTGAAAATATTCAAATGATCATATCTTGATGATTCGAACTCTATTTCTAATAAAATTATATATCACTAAAAAGATCTCAACTAGGAGAAGATGATGTCAATCTCAAAATAGAGTTTTGAGTTGAATCAAAGAGATGAAAATTTGATACCCCATAATGTCAATATGGTACAAAGGGGGTTGGTTAAGTTACAAGACCCCCTTAGCAAAAAGTGCCATTTGCAAATTGGGAATGATTGATTTTCTTGAGTTCTCAAACTATTTTAATTACAAGGATGTTGCTAGCCCTCCTTTCTTGCTCAAGTTTTTTACTTAGTGAGTTTTCCATAATGATATAGAGGAGAAGGGACAATGGGAAGCCTTGATACGTCCCTGGATGATTCATATTGGATCATTATAGTGTTTTTCATCCATCTTGATGCTTTCAAAGTGGAAAAAGTGGAGGAATCAACTCATAGGACCATTTTTACTAGCAAGACCCAGTTTGGCAAAGTTTGTTTTGAAACCCTTTGGGAGCATTTGAGGCATTAAATGGAATATTTTAGGGGTAAATTTTTTCCGTTGTAGTGCCACACTTTTCTTTCCTATTCTACACACATAGAACTTTCCAACGATACAAGAATTTCCTCAATCAAAGTCTGTATGCAAATGTTATGCCACTTAGAAGTTGACCTTCTTGTTTTAACCCCCATAATTTGAGAAGATGCCACATCAACCCCCATTACTCATGGATAATGTGCCTACCACATGGTTAGGATGAAGAGTAATTTAGAAGAAATAATGTTGTAGCTTTAGTTAGGAGTTGGAAGAGTCAAACCTAACCACTAATAAGCTATTGAGCTATGTTATAACTTGGCCACTAGGAGGAAAATGAGTTCCATTATTTTTTAGGGCATCTTGTTCTATAGATGAGTAGAGTATCCAAGAGGGATAGGGAGAGAGACAATAGAGAGGATTTGTGCACTATAGTAGACCACGAGCCACATACCTTACTTCTTTTTACTTGCATCTATTTCTTATTCAGAGAAAGAGAGCAGAGTGGCCTTACCTTCCAGCTGATTTTTCTACCAAAAGGGTTTCCAATGATATATCTTGTGTCAATTATGGCTTATGAGTTCTTCTATTTTGTTTTTCCCTATTTCACGCATGCATATGCAATAAATATTAATTTACAAATCCATAAATCTAAAGAGAAATAGACCCTCGCAGTGTAGATTTTTGTTAAAATTGGAAACCAGGGCAAAACTTCATGTGGGTCATATTATTCATGGTTGATAATATTTTTATTAGATCCCTCTCGTCGAGAGGTGTAGGATTAATATGAAGATCATCCGGTTCCGATGAGTATTCATGGAGATATGAATTTATTTTGATTATGGAATTATTATCAAGCTGACCTACAACTCATGTAGGCTCAGAAGCCCAACAGTCGCATCTATTCAAATACCAACGTTGTATATAAATATAGGAGGAATTTTCCTCATTTGGACTCACTCATCTCATCACATCTCTCTCTCTCTACTACGCATAAAAGAGTCTCTTCTCTACTGCGCATAAAAGGGTCTCTCTCTCACACATGTGAAGCCGGAAGTTGTTGAACCTGAAGCTGCAACTGTAGATCCAAAGTTTGACTAGCATTGACCATCATATCTCCTCCTTATAACTGTGTTGCAGGTCCATCTGGATCTCCTCTGAAAGCCACAAATTTTGGTGGTGGAATCAAGTCAATCCGACAGACGGTTTGCAAGATATCGACTGCCCTAGTTTGAAGGAAGCTGCTGAAACTGAAGCTGCAACTGCAGAAGTAAAGTTTGACCTGCGTGGACTAGAATATATCCTCATCTGAACTGCGTTATAGGTTCATATGAACCTCCTTTGAAAGCCACAACTTTTGGTGGTGGAATCAAGTCAATCCGATGGACAATTTGCAAGATATCGACTGCCCTAGTTTGAAGGAAGCTGCTGAAACTAAAGCTGCAACTGCAGAAGTAAAGTTTGACCTATGTGGACTAGAAGATCTTCTCATCTAAATTTTTCTGTAGGTTCATCTGAACCTCCTCTGGAAGCTGCAACTTCTGGTGGTGGAATCATGCCGATCTGACGGTCGGTTTGTGAGATATCGTCTGCCCTAGTTTGATGATGAAGCCACTCATGCTGATGCTGCTGATCTAGGGTTTGCTACTGCTGCTATAAATCAGATTTATTGTACTATTTCTCTCTGCTGAATTATTGAAGATAAAAGAAGATTTGATCAAAGGGTTTCCCCACACATTGTGGGGTTTGTCCCTGGCTAGCTTGTCTTGGCTTGTTTTTTGTCGATCGTTTAATGTTCTATCTGCACTTTACTTTATGTACATGCAATTGCTAATCTATGGAATATAATAAGAAAAAGAAGTAAACTGTTATAAGCATAGAACATACCATATCTTAACAATTTTGGATTTTTTTTTTTTTATCAGATCTATTGTGATGAATTATCTAGTGGAATATCCATGACAAATTGTGAATTACTGGAGAAGCTTTAAAGAATAAAGTTTTCCTTCCATTTAAGAGGGGGGATATCCATGGATTAGTGATGCAATAAAATCCAACTAATAAATTGTTCTCCAAATCCAAATTTGCGCATCACATCCTTCATAAAACTATGGCAATCCCTATCAAAGATGTTAGCCATATACATTTTAATAATCATTTAATTTTCCTCCATGGGCTTTACTTGAATGAATGGCCTCTTGCGCAAGGATGATTCTATACATTATTTGGTGTTTTTCAACAGATCCATTGTGCTTTGTTGAGATAATTTTAGATAGGGTAGGTTTGATTGTATTGCATAATGATTTTGACAAGATGTATGAAACATTACAGTGAGAGATTAACCAAAATCTCAAGAAGGATGTAGGATTTCATTCTATTGGTATGAGAGACAAGAAATTGGAGTTTGTGCTACCCCCAATGTGGTTCAAGTGGAGCACATATTGCACATTCTTAGCAAACAAATTTTTATTATGTCCCAATACTTAAAGAAAAAAATGCATTATGAAACCAATTGGGCTTAGTGCCTTGTCACGGTTAAGCTATTTTATTACTGCAAGTACTTCCTCCTTTGTGATTTATATGGAAAAGAATTCATTATCTTATGAGGATATGATGGAGGGGTATTTTCTAATATGAGATCAATTTCCTCCAAGCAATATGATGCACTAGATTCAACGAACATATTTTGGAAGTGGGAGGAAGTTGCTTCTTTGATATCATTGAAAGAGGAAAGAACATTTCCATCTTCCAATTTGATCTCTTTGACCTTTTGAAATTAATGGGCTTTGCCCAATTTGTGAAAAAATTATTGTTCCCATCCCTTTCTTGGAGCCAAAGACTATGCAATTTCAACCTTTAGTTTTCCTCTTACACACGCAATGCCTTTTGATATCTAGTGAAGATTTTTTTTCTTTAATAAATTTCTCATGCGAGGGTTGGTTCTTTTTCTATGGAGAGCTAGATATCTTCCATTTCTTTCTCACACATGCTAACTTTTACATTTGGAGACTTTAAACTATGCTTAGAGACTTTAAACTATTCTTAGCCCATGCCTTGATTGTTGATTTTTTTTTGCTTTGTCTCTATTTCCAAATAAAGATTAGAGAGCCTCGTACCCAACTAAACTAGGTTTCTAGGACCAACTTAGGAAAGGAGGGGGATTGGAACCATAAATGATTTAAGCGGAATGAAATGGGACTAAGGTAAGGAGGGCCTCATAGGGAAAGGGAGATGGGCTAGTGGTTCGACCTAGACCAAGGAAAAATGTTTGATGATAGGGGACAATTGGTGTCCCAAAAAAGAGTTAAAAACAAAGAACCTATCCAACAGAACAATGATCAGGACAGAGCATGAAGATGTGTCTGACAAGGTGAATTTCCTTTAGAGTGTTTGATGTCTGATAGATCCAATGAGCACATAGATTCCTCCATTTTCTCACTAAATTGGTCTCTGATGAGATTTCCTGCTCTTTTCTCCTTGTGGCTCAAAGTTGTGTTGAAAATCTCTAGTGACAACGTATTTGCATTAGGGTGATTTCCATGAAGATTTATTTGGGATATCCAGCATGATAGTTTTGATGGATGGTTATTTGGGATATACATATTAATCCCTTTGACATATTAGATGGAAGGAATATGAGTAATACTTACCAAAAGCCATTTCAAAGTTGAAAAAACACCACATCAAAATAGGCCATTAGTGCCGAAAATAGCATCGGAATCCAGTGTTTTTGATTATGTGAATTGGCTTCAACTGGTGTTGAGAAACCTAGTGCAAACTAGCATCTTCACTTGGGTGTCATGGATAGAATTTGGAATAGTGTCAAAAACAATTTCTTTCATTCTTGCATCCATTTATACTTCTAGTTTTGCTCCAAATTGTGCTTCAGGTTTTGCTTATGGTATGGCATCGAAAATAACTTCTTTTCTGGCTTCCTAATTAATGCCAAGTTATGCTTCCATTATAATGTCCTTTGTTGCGTCAAGTTTTGCTTCCAAAATGGCATCACTTGTTGCACCTATATTTTCTTCCATTGTAGCATCTTATTTAGCTTCTATTATGGCTTCCATTATAGTTTCTTTTGTTACTTCTAATATTACTTCTTGGTTTGCTACCTAAATGGCTTCTTTGTTTTCTTCTTCAGGAACACCAAGTTTGGCTTCTACTATTGCTTCTTTGTTTTCTACTTGAATTGCTTCTATTTTTGCTTCTCAGATAACGCTAAGTTTGGCTACTAGTATTGCTTCCATTATTACTTCTTTGTTTGCTACTTGAATGGCTTCTTTTTTTGCTTCTTAAACAACGCCAAGTTTGGCTTCTAATATTGATTCCATTATTATTTCTTTGTTTGCTACCTGTTGTACTACTCAACAACCCCCCATTATAATTAATAGTAGAACTAATAAATAATGGGGACCCTTTTAAAATTTAGGATAAAACCCAAAAAATTCCAATAAAACAAGGTAATCTTAGCTTTACTATTCCGAAAGCTTGATTGAATCGAGAGATTTCTCTTATCAGAACTCAAATATCATAGCTTAATGTTAGGTCCCTATGCTATTAGTGTAGCTCCTTATTGTTATTAGTGAAACCCCCTTATTGTATTGTTGTGCCCATGTAGTCCCCATACTATTATTATTATGCCCCATAGAAACCCACTATCGTTATTGTTGTTCCCTTACAATATTATTTTTATGTAGGCTCTGATTGTATTGTGACCTCTTAGACTCTTATATATAGAAAGGAGGTCTTGTCATTTGTATCATCCAAGAATTGTTCATTTGTGTAATGTAAAGGAGGTTGCCCCCTCGAAGAGGTTTTTTATGAATTCATTGATCCATCTCTTCTCCTATATTTTGAGTTGGTTAAATAACATTTGGTATCAGAGCTTTGGATTCCAAGGTTTCCCTGCTTCAAACAAGTCATCATGGAATTTTCGCTATAATTTTTTTTACGAAGCTTAAGAAGCTGAAATTAAAAACCATTTGAGCTAAAATCTTGATGAACTTAGTGTCCGAATTTCAGATCTTTTCTCGCTATATTTTTAGAGATATGAGCCGAGGAAGTTAGAGCTTTTACAGGCTCCAGGACTCCATCTCAAATAGGTGACCTAGGGTAAATCATCATAATATTCTCTTTGAGCATCAGATTCAAATTTCGTAAAAAGTGACAAAAATAAGATGGACTGTAGTTTGCTGGGTATTGTTTTCAAGGCCAAAGGTTGAAACAGTGACACATGCCACGTGGTACAAGTTCACTCTACTGGACTAGTCTATAATTAGGCCATCGTGGGAGATTGGGCATAACTCTTTCTTGGGGAATCCAATCTCGATCAGACCTGTGGGGTTGGAAAGAGGACTCAGACGACTACCACATATCAAAATTTTAGATCTTGGAGATTCAATATTACATAGTTACAGTCATTTAAATATCGAGATCCTAAAAGCAAGAAAAAGAATAACTTGAATCAAGAAAATAGAAACACTTAGTAAGCAAAATTGGATGGATGATTTGAAGAATGTGATCAAATCTGGAAAAAATAGTTTTATCTATGACATGGAAGCTAATATCAATGATATAGAAGCATAATTGAAAGGCAACATGGAATATTTAAAGACAGACAAGGAAGATTTGAAGTAAGGTTGGACAAAGTTGCTACAAGAAAGGCTTCCTAATCATGAAAAGGTAGTAGAGGAAAATAATGATGAGAAAAAAAAGAAATTTTAATTATGATTTCATAGAATCTAACACTGGATTGAAGACCCGCCATATTCCAAAGATAGATATGAGGAAGTTTTATGGTAAGGATCTGGTAACTTGGATACTACAGATGGAGCAATATTTTGATCTACATTATGTGCAACCCTCACAAAAGGTACATATTGCATCTTTATATTACAACTCAATTAATTTTTATGGTATAGATGGCTTTTTTCTCGTAAACCACTTGTTGCCTAGTCAATTTTTATGGAGGAAATGATAACACATTATGAAGATATAAAGAGAAACACCTTCTTTATCCATTTGATAAATCTCAAACAAAAGGGTTCAGTGGTAGAGCACACTAAGGACTTCAAAAATTGAATATAAGGGTAAATGATATTCCATGGGAGCATAGGATTGTTGTCTTCACGAGACTTTAAAGGATAACATCCAACATGAGATTCGCCTTTGGGAACCTTATTCATTAGAGAAGGCATTTAGGGTAGCCAGAAAAGTGGAAAGAAAAAGGAATTCTACCACTCACAACTATAAAGATGGAAGTGTTGTTGCTCTTAGTCTTCCACAACCTACAAGGTTAACACCACAACAGTTGGAGGAAAAAAGAGAAAAAGGCTTTGCTATAGTTGTGATAGAAAATACACTAAAAGACATAAGTGTGCTGAGAATAAATTCTTTTACATAGATTGTGAAGAGGAGGAAGAAAAAGATCAAGAAACGTCAAAAGAAGAGGATATACACCAGAAACCAACCCTAGAGAATGAAGAAATGAATCCAACCATATATTGTAATGCATTGCCACTTTATGGATATTATCCACCATCCATCACATCATCTATAAGAGAAAATTATAAAGTACGAGAAGTGGAAGATCACATCGATCATCAACAACAAGTTCTCCAACTCTTAAAGGATAACCTCACTTTGGCGCATAACCGAATGAAACAACATGCATATCAACATCGTAGTGAAATAAGTTTTGATGTAAGTCACTGGGTATTTTTACGATAACAACCATACAAACAAATGTTCCTAAAGCAATCTAAGAAGGATAATAAATTATCAACAATGTACTATAGTCCCTACAAGGTGTTGCAAAATATTGGTACTATGGCATACAAATTGGAGCTTCCTGCATCTTCCTGAGTGCTCCTCGTTTTCCATGTTTCATGCTTAAAAAAGGTTACAGGTGACAAGCTCCTAGTTCAAATAATATTGCCAAAACTGGACGAGGAAGGAAAAATCATATCGGAACCTGAAGTAGTCACGGAATCAAGAATCTGCCAACTATGAAATTGATCAATTTTAGAGTATCTCATCAAATGGAAGAACTTACCCGCTGAAGATTCCACATGAGAGGATGAGAATTTTATACAGAAGCATCGAGAACTGCTTAAGCATTGAGGAAAACACTTTTTTGGAGGAGAGGGGCATGTTAGGTTCCTATACTAATAGTGTAGCCCCTTATTGTTATTAGTGAAACCCCCTTATTGTATTGTTGTGCCCATTTATTCCCCATATTATTATTATTGTGCCCCATAGAAGCCCATTATTGTTATTGTTGTGCCCTTACAATATTATTGTTATGTAGGCTCTAATTATATTGTGACCCCTTAGATGCCTATATATGGAAAGGAGGTATTGTCATTTGTATCATCCAAGAATTGTTTATTTGTGTAATGTAAAGGAGGTTGCCCCCTCGAAGAGGCTTATTTTAAAGCCATTGATCTATCTCTTGTTTTATTTTGTGAGTTGGTTGCATGACACTTAATCCTTTAAACATTGGATTTTACTTTAAACTCTCTTTGAAAGTATTTTATCAGAACATTCCAACATGTCCCCTTAAGAAAAACTTTGATTAAAACATTCCTCGATCGAGTTTTCGAAGGTCTAAGCCTTAAAATAATAAAAGGGCTTTGTTTATGTCATAATAATAAAGGTCAGACCCCGCAAGACTGCCACGTAGTGTATCAGGATTTCCATATCTAAGTTTTCACTTTGATGTCCATGTCCAAACCTTCAATCCTCCAATCTTCGATATCCCCTCCTGCAACATTCTCTGATATGTGACCTCGCCGATACCATAGCACTCATCTCTGATATTCATCTCACCTCTGATATCCGATATACTACCTGCCTCTCATTTCACAACTATCATATCGGGATTTCCTAACTGCAGTTATCCTTTCAACTCACTGATATGAAACTGCTAATGCAGAACCTCCGATAATTCTTCTTGCGTGTAACTTTAAGCCTTTATGCGCTATAAGCTTATTAGAGATAAACAATATCGCAGATTTTAATGATGCAAACACGTAATTCCACCGATAAAGTTATCTAATATGTTGACATGTAATGTATCCCATGTGAATTCACATTTTATCAATAAATGGTGAAAATTTAATGAATTTGTGGTTTTCGATATAATAAACGTCCTCATTATTACTAACTATTTCCTAATATTTCATTCATAAAAGTCTTGGATTCATGTGTAATCGATTATTTTCTCTAAATTATTCGCTCTGAGTGTAAGTTGTTGCTCACTCTTGTGTTTCTCTTAGCAGGCTAGTCCTGATAAACATAATTCACTGGAAATTTGTTGGCTGATTAAACACAGAAGGAAACCTATTGTTCAACAACAAGCAGTCGCTCCTCCCCCCCGTGGCCGCAAAAATGATTGCACTATTCTTCGATACCACATGCACCCCAGACACTGGAACGTCTACCTAGGAGGCCATGTATAAGCTATTTGAAGATAAAGAACCGAGGTCCACATAAAGAGTAGTCACAGCTGAAGATTCACTCTCAGTTTCTGATACTACATACAATGATGCCGCCAAATCGTTCCTCCACAAAATTGTTGCTCGGTCGAACATCTTGCCATACACGGTTATGATCAGATGGGTCATTGACCATCTAAACATTGCAGAAAAATAAAAATTTCTGTCCAAGAGGAACACGACCATCTACTCTTTCACCAGCAAAGATTTGTCTCAAATTTACCATCTACAACCACCTCAAAAGAAATATAATAATTACTTCATTGAGAAGTTCATGAAGGAAAATCAAGACCAATATGTAGTCATCAAAGGATGGAGAATAGATGATACCAAGCACAAGTGAGAGGAAAAGGGTTTGTACTCTATAGCTTCTCTTGATGGACCCTACTGTTACGTTGCTGCCATGATGTGTAGATTATTTGGTTATGCTCATACCCAAAAGTTTTTAGACCAATGGGTACCCCTAATTGGTGCTGCCTCTGATAGATATGTTATGGACTAGGGGACTATTCTGTCTAATAATTGAAGTGCCCAAATCCTATAATATAGGAAGAAACACAATTTTTTTTCTCTAAAAATATTATTCCCCCATTGTTATCGGGAAATCTAGTGTCTCTGCAGAGCTGCTAGTCCCACTAAGACGGGTAGCTATCTTAGAAACAAACAGATTAAAGTTACTTTCGCTTTCCATTACAAGAAGTAGATAGGAGATGTAGAAATTTTGAATAATTTAACACATATTCAATCGAGATTATCCTGATCATGTACTATTGCGGAAAACATACACAATACATAAGCTCCTCTACGTTGATCATCAATATAGTAGCATCAATAACAAATAAAACATCAAGAGCATTCACACATTAACACAGTATGTATCCCGGGGAAAGCATCTCGCTAAAAACCCCAACTATCTGTATATTAATGATTGAGTCATGTAACATTACAAAGCATAATACTTCTCACAAGTATCTCAACCTCTGTTACACACAATACAGCTCAGATCTGATCTCCAAATCTCTTCCACTACTTGCCTGCCTCCACTGCTCAAGAACTGATGAGAATGGCACACCAAACTCGTTTTTCACCTGCAAAATAGTCACTCACGCTTTGTGGACGTGAGCATAAGCTAAAATGTGGGCAAATACGTGGGCAAACTCATTGGCAAACTCAATCCCCTGATTTGTGCAAGATTTGGTGCACAACTATAGTCACAACTGATAGCAATCTGATTCTCTAACACCTGTCCCTGCTGAACTGAACATGCACTGACATGCAACTGAGTTAACTGATGTATTCATTAGTTGTATTACGAGTTAATAACTTGTGAATTAATTAATAACTAATTCACCCAACTCATCTCTAGTCTATTCGCCAGTTAGACTAAATACAACCAGTTTAACAAAAGCTAAACTGAACACAACTCCATCAACGGCACCTCCAGTCCACTAAACTAAACTCACTTGAGTTCTAACTGAAGTCCTGCATGCAAATATTAGTCATCCCATAGGTAACCACGTATTTCCTTCTGGGATCTGCATGTACCACATCCGTAGCTCATCCTTAAGTGCTCCAAGAGAATAAGACAAAGTTTATAGTCTAAATATTATTATGAGCTAATAATATTTGACTGTTCTATATTTAGACTGAGCAGTCACTCCGCTGTGATCTAAAAATAGAAGTCCATCTATTTTTCTCAACTTGATCAATCATCCATAAACAGCAACCTGCAATCCATAGACATGATCCATATGTCTAAAAATAGACAGTCTAAAAATAGACTTGCGCCAAAAATAGCCTGCGGGCCCACTTAGTGAAGGCGACTCTTTTCACTAAGCTCCATCATCTTGTTGCAATCTCAACAGGATCGACGAGAGGAAATGCTTGGATGAGGTAGAGAAGGTTTAGAGCGGACCTAAGAGGTCCCTAACACCCTTCGAGAGAGTTTCACAGAGTTTGGCTATCAAGAAACCTCATTTGTGAGCTTCTACAGGAAGTATGCAGGGGTTCTACAAGATGTTCTGGAATTTCTACAGGATGTTCTACGATTTTCTACAGGATGTTCAGAAATGAGGTTTTAGAGGATGGATGGATGAAGAAAGATGAAGGAGTGGGTATGGGGGTAGGATAGGAGCTTGAGGTGGTCGAGGGACTGGAGAATGGAGTTGAGAGAAGATGCAGATGGCTAGATTTTTTCAAGGAGAGCTGAAGAAACACTGCACAAAAAGGAAGGGTTATGTGGTCAAAATGGAAAACGTGAGGCAAGAAACCAAGTTAGGGGATGGAGCAGATGGGTCTGATGGAGTTTGGGTGGATGGAGAAGTGGTACAGGTGTTCTGCAATTTGTATTTCCAACTGAACCAACAAAGACTTGCAAGAAATTAAAGACCTAGTTATGCCAACCTAATCTGATCTAGCTAAAAGTAAAGAGAATGAACGGAAGCTTTAATTGCAATGAAATCATATGAAATAACTATGCAACTAAGCAATCATAAACCTAAGCATGCAATCAAAACTGATATCAAGTTTGACAACTAAGAATCCAACAATAATACTTGCATGGTGAAGCAAAGACAGTGTTTTTGTTGGCAGCAATGTCACCTTTGTCCCAACTCACGATCCCACTAAGGGAGAGGTGAGATCAAAGGTGCTTGATGGCCTTTTTCTGAAGATATTCCCTGTTATTAACTTATCAATTAAATCTGAACATAAAAATCTACTTTAACCATCAAAAGCAACCTAAATAACAAAACAAGATTTAAATCTAAATAGCAGATTTTATTCTAAGAATGCAGCAAAGACACATAAAAGTAAACGAAGGAGGTACTAGGCACTTGAGATGGGCCCAACCCCAAGAGCTACAGCCTTCTAAGGGAGATTAGAGCTGGTGCAAAGCTGGATTCATCTTTATTGATCAAAACAATAGTTACATTCAAAAAATTGTCCACAAGGAAAACTTGAAAATGTGTTGAAATGCAGAGCTAAACTACTGCCTAAAAATGACTAAAAATCGAACTACAAACTAGCTAACTTTTGCCTACAAAGTGACTAACTACTGGCTAACCCAAATGAGGCCCTAAGCCTTCTTATTTATACAAATTGAGGACCCCAACAGTCCTCCTAAACTTTAGGGACTCAGCTGCCCAAAACTTACAGTTAACAACAGTCCTACTTGACTTGCTTGGCTGCCCTTGTGATAATCAATTTGGTGGCCCTTGAACTCTGAGCTGATGGTGGAGAATTCGAGGTAAGGTCCCATAAATGAAGAGGACACCTTCTTAAAATTCTCTCCATGAATTTCGCTGCCAAGTCCTCATTTAAAGCTTTGGTCTCCAAATTGACCAAAAAGACTGCATAAAGTACACATAAGACTTGTTGGCATAATGACTAACCCAATTCACTCTATTAGCATAAATGTAATCAAAAACATGCAATAAACTAATGAGAATGGTGGATTAAGTCGAATTAGGAGGCTGAATGAGCCCATATAATTATCCATTTCATTTTCGCAAAAGTAGAGTAGATATTTCCTGCTTTCATAAATTAGAATTTCAATTCTGCAAGCGTAGCTTAGCATTTCAATTCCGCAATTTCAATTCTGCAAGCATAACTTAGCATTTCAATTCTACAATTTCAATTCTGCAAAGTAGATTAGTTCTTTCTTGCTTTCATTTCAATTCTGCATTTTCATTTCAGCAAGATAGTTAGTTGCAGTTCAATCTATTTTAGTTTTTCAGGTACCAGAAGAAAAAAACAAAAGCAATCAAAAGTCTTTCCATTTCATGCCTCGTAGGAATAGAGATAAAACCAGCAAATTCTTACCCAACACCCCCACC
This sequence comes from Pinus taeda, assembly GCA_000404065.3. Taxonomy (NCBI): domain Eukaryota; kingdom Viridiplantae; phylum Streptophyta; class Pinopsida; order Pinales; family Pinaceae; genus Pinus; species Pinus taeda. Next base: position 26,156 of record APFE030825218.1, on the reverse strand, counting down.
ACATCACTGAATCAACCTTCTCTCTTCTCTGGTGACAATGAGCTAGAAGAACCTATAGGTGAACCTCCTGAGATATACGAAGATCCTATAACAGAAGAAGAGTTAGAGAACACTCCATCTGAAGCCATGGCTGACAACCGAAATGGTAGAAGAGAAGATGAGAGAATAGAAGGTGCCTTCCCTATCAGAGAGACCAATAGAGACATGAAAATAAAAAACATAAGTCCCTCTACTTTACCTCACTTCCATGGATTGACTACTGAAGACCCTGAAACCTTCCTGTTTGAGTTTGCTATCCTTTGTCGAACTTATGACTATGCTGAGGACAAGCAAAAGTTGAAACTCTTTCCCTCTACCCTCAAGGACGCACCATTACGCTGGTTCATGGGGTTATCTGGAAACAGTATCACCACTTGGGCTCAAATGCAGCAAGCTTTTAATTCCAAATACCGGGACTACTGTAGGTCCAAGGAAACCAAGGGAGAAATATTTCGGATGAATATGGGAAGCGATGAGTCTTTAGAATATTACGAGGAAAGGTTCCAACTTAGTTATAAACGGGCCAGGTGCACACTTGACCCGTAATCTCTGAAGTTGGTTCTGCTTCGAGGAGTCCCTGAAGACCTTCTGGACACCCTTAACATGCTGGCTGGAGGGGACATCTACCAACTACCTTATGAGGACATAAACACCGTGTTTAGAAACCATTCTAGGGCAGCCCGGAAGAGAGGTAGGGGTAATCATCTTTCAGCTAGTACCACCTTCTCCAAGTATGAGTTTGCTAACCAGATGGAAGACCTCAAGAGTGAGATGAGACAGACTATTGCCATGCAACTTGATACCTTCCAAATTCAACAAAAGAAAGAGGAAGCTGAGAGGGCTTTGGCCATTTTTGGTCCTAGATGCACGAGAAAGCATCCCAAGAATGAGTGCCTATTGCACTTAGTAGAGGTATGTTTCGTTTATGAGGAAGTCCACCTCACCAACCAATGCCCTACCTTGCCTTGATTTAAAGCCATGTACCAATAGACTATGGCGACTACTGAGCCTCTCTATTTCCTCAACCAAAGGAAGCCACATGGACCCAGACCTTACCAGCAGGGGATGCAAGGGACATCCCAAGCTTATTATAACCCCAACCAATCCACTCATATACCTTCTTGGGGCCCCCCTTCTCATCCTTCCTGGTCCACACCTCCTCCATGGTCTTATCCATCTCCATACCATACTCAACCTCCCCCTTATTCATTTCACTCTCATGCCCAGCCACAACCTGAGTGGAATGCACCTCAACTGGGGTGGAGGCCTCAATACAACACTCCTCCCACCATTTTGCCTCCACCACCGGCTCAACCACAACCATTACCTCCTGCTCCTCCAAGACAACCCCAGATGCCTGCTCAACCGAACCCGAACTCCAACATCAGACAGGCCCAGCAGGTATATACTGGGGAGATAACATGCCCTACCTATGCTGTGGAGATCCAAGAGATCAACCTGCGATCTGGGAAGGTCCTTCTAGAGCACCAACCTCCTCCCTTAGAGGAGGAGGAAGAGAAACAGGAAAGTGAACCCCAAGCCATTCCACCCTTTCCTGAGCGACTCATAGCAACCACACAACCCAACCCAGAAGAGACTGAACTTCTGGGAGAACTCAAGCAGTTGTGTGTGAAAATACCACTTCTCCATGCCATAAAAGATGTACCGATATACAACAAATTGATTAAGGAGAAGTGTTTCAGGCACCCAGGCAGGTGAAGAGAGATGCCTCAACTATCAATGTCATAGGACAACTGTCTGATCTTATGTTGGGGCAAGTAATCTGTCCAAAGTATTTGGACCCTGGGAGTCCTGTAGTTGATGTTCACATCAATGGCACCATCATACCCCACAAGTTGATTGATCTAGGGGCCGCCATTAATGTGATGACCAGGGACATCATGCTTAAGCTCAGCCTTCAGAGTTCCTTAAGGAAGCCCTCGATAGTACTGCAATTGGTAGACCGCTCCACCGTGACTCCCGAAGGGATTGTGGAAGATTTCTTGGTCTCTATTGACTCCTGGGAGTACCCCGCGGACTTCTTGGTCTTTCAGCCTAAGGCAAAACTCACTGGATATCCCCTCATCTTGGGGAGGCCTTGGCTAGCTACTGCGGATGCTTACATCAGCTATCGAGCAGGAAGCATGACCATCAAAAATGGACCTATGTCTAAACAGCTGGTCCTATACCCTCCTGCCCAACCTCTGCTAGAACATGACTTACCCCTCTAGTTGGAAGAAGGAGAAGAGGATGAGGTCTACTTTGCACCATTATGCACAGTGGAGGCCACCAGGGGAGGTCCTCAAACCGAGGATGATTTGATTGAGAACTTAATCCAAAATCCTCCCCACAGTGCACTATCCTTGGATGAGTTGGTGGAAGATACCCAAGCCAGTGCTTTATTGGACCTATGTGTGACTGATCCGACCACTCCCAGAGTTAAGAATGTGGAGTTTGGCCCTAAAAGAACTTTAAAGATCAGCTCCTCTCTCTCTCCCTCTCAGGAAAAGGAGTTATGTAGCCTCTTGACCCGCCATTTGGAGGCTTTTGCCTGGAGCTAAAAGGAAATGAAAGGAATACATCCCTCAGTCTATACCTATCATATCTACATTAAGGAGGACTATAAACCAGTCAGGCAACCTCAGAGGAGAATGAATCCAACCCTTAAGGACATTGTTAAAGAAGAAGTGCAAAAATTGTTGGATGCAGGATTCATCTACCCATCTCGGACAGCGAATGGGTTTCCCCTCTAGTGTTGGTACCCAAGAAAAATGGGAAATGGAGAATCTGTGTGGACTACATAGAACTGAACAAAGCCACCAAGAAAAACCACTTCCCTTTACCTTTCATAGATCAAGTGTTGGATGGACTAGCAAGAAAAAAGTTTTTCTCTTTCCTAAATGGGTTCAGCAGGTATAATCAGATCCAAATTAGCCCGGAGGACCAAGATAAGGCCACCTTCACTTTTCCATGGGGTACCTTTGCCTATCGAGTCCTTCCCTTTGGGCTATGCAATGCCCCCACCACTTTCCAGAGAGTTGTACTGAGCATCTTTGCCGAGTTGGTTCATGATTCAGTGGAAATCTACATGGATGACTTTACTTCTTACGGGTCTAGCTTTCAAGAAGCCTTGTCCAACCTGGGAAAAGTTTTAAGCAAGTGCATTGAGATGAACCTGTCCCTCAACCCTAAAAAATGTGAATTCCTGATGACTGAAGGGACCGTGTTAGGTCATACCATTTCCCGCCAAGGATTACAGGTGGATCATAATAAAATTGCTATCATTAAAAAGGTTCCACCTCCTCAGAAGGTAAGAGATGTTCGGAGTTTCTTAGGCTTAGCTGGATATTATAGAAGATTCATTAAAGACTTCAGTAAGCTAGCCTTGCCACTGTTTGGCCTTTTAGGAAAAGATGCTGAGTTTAAATGGACTGACGACTGTCAGAGGGCTCTGAATGAGTTGAAGGATAAGTTAGTGTCCACCCCAATTTTGAGAGGCCCAAACTAGGCCCTACCTTTCCACATCCACACTGATGCCTCGAACAAAGCCATAGGGGAAGCCTTAGGACAAGTTGAAGAAAAACTTCCATATGCCATATACTTTGTCGGCAAAAACTTATCCAAGGCAGAAATGAATTATACTGTAACTGAGAAAGAGTTCCTGGCCATGGTCCATTCCCTGAACAACTTCCGACACTACATCACTGGCTAGCAAACATTTGTACATACTGACCATGCTGCAAATAGATATTTAATGAATAAGCCCGATATGAGTGCTCGTATTATTAGATGGTTACTTTTGTTGCAGCAGTTTGATTTGACTATCGTTGACAAACCAAGAAAAGAAAATGTTGTTGCTGACTTCTTGTCTAGATTGGATTTTCCTGCAGGTGAAGAAGGAACAGCAGATGACCAGATGCCAGATGAACATCTGTTTGCTATCTCAGTACTCTCTCCGTGGTTTGCTATCTCAGTAAACTACCTGGTCTCAGTACATTTCCCTCTGCATCTATCCTCAAAGGAGAAGAGCAGAATAGTGAGGAAGAGTGCCTCATTCACTTGGATCGGGGGCAACCTTTTCAAACTTGGCCCCGATCAGATCTTAAGGCATTGTGTTAGGGAGGAGGAAGTCTTTGACATCCTCCTAACCTATCACGATGGGCCCTCTAGAGGACATTTTGCAGCCAAGAGGACTACATTCAAAATTCTATAGGCAAGCTACTATTGGCCCACTTTTCGTTAAGATGTCAGAAGATATATCAGCCAATGTGACCGATGCCAGAGGATGGGGAAATCGACTCCAAGGGACTTTTGAAACCATTTCATATTTTGCACTACAGTGCTGTCAGCTTTAGCTTGTTCTCTTGTAGCCATTTTGGCATAACTTTTGACTTATGACTATTTTCTGATAATGATAAGCAGTCCTATTTTATATCAACTCTAAGTTTTCTATAGGAGTCGTAGCTCTCAGGGTTGGCCCCAACCTGAGAGCCTAGGGTCTCCTTTATGTACTGTTATCTTTCCTTTATGCATCGTTGTTTTCGTTTATGCATTTGCAGACGTATTTCTGTTAGGCAGATTTAGTTGTGTTGATTAACTAGGTCACTGTTTATGAATAGAATTACTTCAGATGTTTAGAATAGATTGGTAGGATAATAACAGGGAAAAACGCTCCAGAAAATGGTCAACAAAAATTTCGGTTTCATCTCTTCGTTATTGGATCAGGGGATGGAATTGAAGTAACCGTGCTGTCCCAAACAAAAACACTAGTTTTCTTTACCATGCAATCCTTAGTGTACTGTTTTCATTTGCAGAAGTTGGTCATGTGTTCAGATCTCCTAAATGTTTCATTGCATAGTTGATATATATGGTTTTCTTTCAAATAAAGCTGTTGTTCATTCACTTTATTGCTAGTTAGATTAGATTAGCTAGGACTTTGATTACTTGCAAGACTTTTTTGATTCAGTTGAACGTACACAATGCAGGGAATCTCTACCACTCTTTCATGCACCTAAGCTTCATCAGAGCCATCTGTTCCATCTCCTAGCTAGGTTCCTCGTCTCACATCTGTCCTCTTGCCCACGTAACCCTACATTTTTGTGCAATCATTGTTTCAGCCTTCTTTGAGCCAATTCAGCCTTCTACACCTTGTCACCACTCCATCCACCAGTCCTTGGGCCACTTCAGATCCCTATCCTACCTCCATATCCATTCATGCATCTTCCCTCACTCACCCATCCTCCAAAATCCAATTTTTAAACATCCTGTAGAAATTTCTGAACATCTTGTAGAACCCCTGCAGACTTCTTGTAGAAGATCACAAATGAGGTTTCTTGATAGCCAAACTTTGTGAAACTCTCTGGAAGGGTGTTAGGGACTCCTTAGACCCTCTATGAACCTTCCCGGCCTCTTCCAAGCATTTCTCCTCCTTGATCCACCCCTGCACAGTCAAAGAACAGTGAAAGCATATGCGTGATGAAACTAATGACTTAATCAAAAATACAAAAAGATGTTTTCTTAGGATAGAGGTAATCTAGACACATCTATTTTACCTTCATAGAAGTAATGGCATCTCTTTCAGTAGCTTGCATTCTCTTCTTTGCATCAGTAGGACTAGCTGGTAGAATTAGGGTTTGCGCTTTCCTTCAGTTTTCAATCTCTTTTCGAAATAGATTAGCTTCCTTCGAGTTAGCTTTCATCCATCAATTAAAAAGCTTCTTCTAAAAGCACATAGAAGTTGGCTTAAGTTCCTAGCAGACTTGTGCCAGCTACCAAGTGACAGTTGCAGCAAAAGCTAGTACTTGTGCATACAGCACCATCGCTTCCAACTTTGTTATGAACTACCGGGTTGATAAAAGTAAAGAAGGGAATAAGTTACTGAATATCGATGTGCACATAGCTTCATTGGAGGTATTCTTATACTTAAGAAAGATTTTGTTTTTCAAGTAGGGTATGGTAAAAAAAAAATGAAAAAATGGAAATAAGAGAAAAAATCTAAGGTGAAAACCCCCTCGGTGGCGCCTTAGATTGGATCATTGATTGAAAACCTCCATGAGGAAGTCAATGGGTTGGAAAAAAAAGGAGGAAAAAAGAGAAAAGAAAAAGAGAATAAGATCCTTGGGTGAAAACCTCCCTTGGAGGCGCCCAGGGTAGGCAATTAGGGTGAAAACCTCCATGAGGCGCCCTAGTTGTTTTCAACAAAAAAAGAGAAAAAAGAAATCAGGCCTAATATTTGTAAAATAATTGCAAGTTGCAGGGAATACATTGCAGGAAAAGAGGAGCACGCAAAACAAGGACAGGAGTCCGTACCAGGCTCTAGGACATCCCCTCAGACACCCCCTCCATGGCCACTCACCTCTCCTAGGATTTGGTCACATTCGGGTTGAGATTGGGCCTTCTACAGGAAGTTCTGGGCCTTCTACAAGAAGCTACAGGAGTTTCTACATGAAGTTCTGTATTTCTACAGGAAACATCCTGTAGAACCTTCAGGCGAGCCAGATTCGATTTTGGAAGGGAATCTAAAGCTTGGAATTTATTGGTTAGGCCTGCAAACATCCATGTTTCCATCTCTCACCTATCTCCATCATTGTTTTCCACCTCATTGTACTTCTTTTATGAAAACTGTGTTTTCTACAGGGAGTTCCTATAGAAATTACAAAAGGCTAGAAGTGGATTTTAAAAAGCAGTTTGGTGAGCTTGGAAGCTTCATCAAGGGTTGAGAAGTCCTCCTGCAATCTTCAAACTCCTCCTCCATCATCTCCATGTCTGCATCACAACTAAAGCTCATTTTTTTTTACCATGCAAAAACTTGCAGAATTCCTTGAAGAAAAATACATAGAATAGAATTTGTGTTTTTCCTAGCTTGAAAACCGTGCATCCATTTGCAAAACCATTACAGGGGAAGTTGTATAGGGACAATGGAAACATGCCTGAGCAATTTCAACGAATTCTGGAGCATGGTTTCCAAGAAATCAGCCTCCATCACCTTCAGCCATTTTTGCATTTTCTCCATATCCGTGCATCCGTTTTAAAACCTGTTTCATGGAAAGATGCATATGAGTGATAGTAATCTACCTAAGCAGTTTCAACCGATTCTGATGCACGTTTTCCGAGAAATTGATCTCTGTAATCTTCAGTCATTTTCTGTTTTTTTCGAAATCTGTACATCCATTGATCGCAATTTTGCTATGGGAGGTGCATAATGATGATAGGAACATGCTCAGCAAGTTTTAGATCGATCTGGTCTATCGTTCGAGAACAATGGCAAAAAAAAGTTTCTGTCCTCTGAAAATTCAACATCAGCAGCTTGAGGGTGGAGATCTGAACATGAAGCCAGCTCCTACAGTGTGGATTCGACCAGAGGATACCTACACAAGAAAGCAGCGATGAATTAGCAGCCAAGCCATCATGCAACCACCGAAACAAATGCATGTAGCAGCAAAAAGCACCTCACAACAACCATTCGACTTCCAGATATGTGACTAAAACTTGTTCCTCCATTGCATGAATCTAATTGAAGAACTTCATGAACGAATGGAATGGTGGGATTAAGCCACGAATCCAGCAAGGTTAACTCGACATTTCCTTCTCTAGCGCTGAGCTAGAAGTCATGCAGTACACGTGGAGAATCGACTCACGTGAAAATTAAAACAACTGGGAGTGTTGGCCGTTCAAACCTCAGTGCAACTGATGGCAGTGATTACAGGGGGAAAACATATAGTTCATGAACAACACTAACGTCTACATGCGGCCATGTACACCTGGCCACTTCACTCCCTCACCACGAATCACGCAGCGATTACAAAAATGATCGCCTGACTCTCACCACCCTCTGTTCAACTATGGTCACAACTGTAGCACGCGTCCACCACGTCCAGATCAATTAACCAGTGGTCCTCTGCAAGATTCCTGCCTGATTTCTCGAGATTTCTGCCATTTTTTTAAAAAATTCCTGCCTATCGGGCTCTACAGGAAGTGCAATTTCGTTCTACAGGAAGTCTTCTACAGGAAATGCAGAAAACAACCATGCAGAAAAAAAAACCTGGGATTTTCGGCGAATTTCAAGCTCCAAACGAGGTAGGATAGGGGAAACTTCGTTGTGCATGATTTTTTGGTGCAAAATGGTGAATTGAACACGGAATTAAATTTAAAAAATGAAAGGAAAAGTCTACCTGCACATTGAAAAAAGCCGAAAAGTCTGCTTGCATATTTCCTGAGTTCTACACAGTTCTTTTTTCCCTTTGCATTCGAAGTCTGGCTTCTTCTTTCTCACCTTCTTCTTAAAAGAGAGATGCAACCATAGGAACTAAGCATGTGTGAAAGAATGAATTTGCAAGACTGTCCACTTTCTAGAAGAAAAAAACTATGTTATTTGTTCTCTGATCTGTCAAAAAAATTGATTTCTTTTCAAAAACTAAGAAGAAAATTCAAGTTGGAAAAGTTTGAAGAGAGAAAAAATTGGAAGTTGTTGTTGTGAAAAAGGCAAAAATTCAAGGAGAAATAACAAGTTTACAAGAGGAGCAATGAGCTATCTTTTTAGAAGAAAACACAGGTTTTTGCAAAATTTCTGGCTTCAAGAGAAGAAGAAAAAAAACAGTTTTATTTGTTGCATTTTTATGCAAAATAAGCGATGCAATTCTAGGGATGAATCAAGCCCGAAGAATCTGAAAAAAACCAATGATGAGGGAGCACAAATCATTCAAGCAGAGGGAAAAACAAAGGAAGAATAGAAAAGAAAAAGACTACAGCAGAAAAGGCAGAAGCTAAACAAGATGAGAAGAAAGCCAAAACAGAGCATGAGAAAGCAAGCTAACAGAGGAAGAGAAGAAAAAGAAGAGGGAAAAAAGGAGGAAGAGCCACATCCAGCCAAGCAGACCAAAACAATTGAAATAGTTTCTACAGGAAGCATGAAAACCATTTCTACAGGAAGCGAGAAAACAGTCAGCACAGGACTTTCTACAGGAAGTCTAGAAACAGGGCAACAAAAGGAAAAATCGCCTGAGATTTTAGCCAGGGAGGCAGCAGCTGTGTTGGCCACCCTAAGCACATCTCCAAATCAAAAAGGGAAGTGAAAGAGGGAGCCTCCCATGTATTTTAAGGCAAGAAGGAGCATGCGGGTAAAAACTGGCAGACCCCAACCACAGTCAAAAGAGCCAATTACAATTGTAGACACCTAAGCTACACAAAAGGAAAAGTCTCCCTCAAAGGCATCCATCACCTAGGAACGGGGAATCTGGAAGACATCCACCTAGAGAGAAAGAATGAAAATCTTGGACACAAAGGCCTCTCTCTAGCATGCTGAGACAGTTCTACAGGAAGCTGAGAATTCTCTAGAAAAAGGAGTACAGGCAGTGGGAAGAAGCAGAGAGAAAAGCATGGTTTCATGACCGAGAAGAGGACATCACTTCAGAAGCTTGGTATGACAGGGAGGCCACCAAGGCCATCAAAGAGGAGGAAATAGATTAGTTGCTCATAGGATGAGCAACACTTTCAGTACGGGGTGATGATAAGCCCCAAAAATGAATAATTATATGGGCTCATTCAGCCTCCTACTTCGACTTAATCCACCATTATCATTAGTTTATTGCATGTTTTCTATTATATTTATGCTAATAGAGTGAATTGGGTTAGTCATTATGCCAACAAGTCTAATGGGTACTTTGTGCAGTGTTTTGGTCAATTTTGAGACAAAATCAAAGGTTTTAATGAGCACTTGGCAGCCAAATTCGTGGAAGAACAAGGGAGAGGATTTTTAGGAAGGTGTCCCCTTCATTTATGTATCCTTACCTCGAATTCTCCACCATCATCTCGGAGTTCAAGGGCCACCAAATCGATTATCACAAAGGGCATCCTAGCAAGTCAAGTAGGACAGCTGTTAAACTGCAAGTTTTGGCAGTCCGAGTCCCTAAAGCTTAGGAGGACTGTTGGGGTCCTCAATTTGTATAAATAAGAAGGCTTAGAGCCTCATTTTGGTTAGCCAGTAGTTAGTCCACTTTATAGGCAGAAGTTAGCTAGTTTGTAGTTCACTTTTAGTCATTTTTTAGGCAGTAGTTTAGCTCTGCATTTTAGCACATTTTCAAGTTTTCCTTGTGGACATTTTGGAATGTAACTATTCTTTTGATCAATAAAGATGAATCCAGCTTTGCACCAGCTCTAATCTCTCTTAGGAGGCTGTAGCTCTTGGGGTTGGGCCCATCTCAAGTGCCCAGTACCTCATTTGTTTACTTTTATGTGTTTTTGCTGCATTCTTAGAATAACATCTGCTATTTAGATTTAAATCTTACTTTGTTATTTAGATTGCTTTTGATGATTAAAAAGGATTTTTATGTTCAGATTGAGTTGATAGATTATTAACAGGGAAGAGTTTCAGAAAAAGGCCATCAAGCACCTCTGATTTCACCTCTCCCTGAATGGGATCAGGAGCTGGGATCAAGGTGACCTTGCTGCCAACAAAAACACAGTCTTTTCTTCGCCATGCAATCATTAGTGTTTGATTTTTATTTGCAAAAGTTGGTTACATGTTGAGAGTCTTGATTGTTTTGTTTGCATAGCATTTCACATTATTTCATTGCAAATTAAGTGCTGTTCATTTTCCTTGCTATTATTTAGGTCAAATTAGGTCAATATAACTAGATCTTGGGTTTGCATAGTCTTTGTTTGGTCAGTTTTAGAAAATTGGGTGCAGATCACCTGTATTACCTCTCTATCTACCTTTCCTCCATCAGATAATCTACTCCAACCCTTAATCCATGATTCCTACCCTTCATTTTCCATACTTTTCCCACCTTGCCCTAATTTCTACATTCTTGTGCATCATCGCTTCCTCCATCCTTGAACCAAATCCAATCGCTCCTTAGCCTCATGCACCAGGTCCTAAACCCCTTAACATCATTATCCAACCTCCATTTCCACTTTCCCACCATTTTTCCTCCATCAACCCTCCAAAATCCACTTTTCGGAACATCTTGTAGAAAATTGCAGAACATCCTATAGAACCCCTGCAGACTTCCTATAGAAGCTCACGAAGGAGGTTTCTTGATAGCCAAACTCTGTGAAACTCTCTGGAAGGGTGTTAAGGACCCCTTAGGCCCTCTTTGAACATTTCTGACCTCTTCCAAGCATTTCATTTCACCGATCCACCTCTGCACAGTCAAAAACAGTGAAAGCACATGCATGATAATTCTAACAACTTATTCAAAAATACAAAAAGATGTTTTCTTCAGATAGAAGTAGTTTAGACACATGTATTTTACCTTCCTAGAAGTAATGGCATCTCTTTCAGTAGCTTGCATCCTCTTTTTCACATCAGTAGGACTAGATGGTAAAATTAGGGTTTGTTAGGGTTTGCATTTCCTTTCCGCTTTTCAGTTTCTTTCCGCAAGTAGCTTAGATTCCTTTGAGTTAGATTTCATCCATAAGTTAAAAAGCGTCTTCTAAGAGCTCATAGAAGTTGGATTAAGCCCCTAGCGGACTTGTGCCAGCTGACCAAGTGACAGCGACGGCAAGAGCTAGTACTTGTGCATACAACACCGTCGCTTCCAAGTTTGTTACGAACTACCAGGTTGATAAAACTAAAGAAGGGAGTTGCAGCATTATTGCTGCAATACTGAGGCCCACCACCAACCCCCAAAATAAATAAAATTTCAGTTTTGTAAAACAGTAAGGATATTAATATGGAGGGGACAGGGTTTGACCACCCAACCTCCTCCTTGCAATTCGAACCTTATACCAATCCGTCCAAATGGATTCATTGGTTTATCCGCCCGCAAATTTATAAAGACCTTCATTTCACCAGTGCGCCTAAGCAGCATGGAGGAGAAGGAGCACACACGAAATCGAGGTGATAATTTTTTTAATTTATTTATTGCAGGTGGAACCATGATTGAGAAAAATTTCCAAGAGGGTGATATTTTTGCAGTGTCCAAATTGGGAAAAATTTATGTCGATCTTACACCTCTCAGTGACACGAACCCTATGACGCAGTCAGTTTCCTAATCTGAGCAGTCGATTTGTAGAGGACCTAGAGGAGGGAATCTTTGAGGAATCTAGGGGGAATCTAAAAGATTCCTTAAACCCCAGATTTTCATTTTCTCAGAATTTAGAAATTTGACAGTCGATTTTGCACTATTCGACGCCACAAATATGATGGTGTGTTTAGATTTCCCATTTGCTCATTTCATTTTTCAGCCACTTTTCTAAGTGGAGTCCAGGTGTCAGCATTCACGTGCAAGCAGTCATTTCCATGCAATTCAATGCTGTGAGATTGATGGTTCGAATTGCTTAAGTAGTTTGACATCCTTTTCTTCAGATGGCCCATGGATGTGAGGTATATGCAGTATGTTCATGTGCTTCTTTTGCTATGCATTGTGCTACAAAGTTCCCTATTTGATGTTTGATGTGGGATCTTGTTTCTTACTTGTTTTCATGATTCCTGCTTGATGTGATGTGGAATCATTTGTGGGATGTACTTCTTATCATGATTCATCATGTTTTGTTTGAGATCACTTTGTCGTTATGTTGGTGGGATACTCATGTGTCACCATGTATGTTTGCATTGAGATCCCTGTTATGCCATGTTAGCGGGATGTTCTTTATCATCATGCATGAGTTTATGTCATACTGATAGGAGTCCTTTTGACTAAGAGTTCCTGTAGCGGAACATCTCTTGGCACCACTCCTACGTGAGGGCATTTTCCTTGTATGATAGCAACATCACCTCTTATGTACATCATCACTATTGATAGCACTTAATGCAACAGCCTACACCATCTTGACATCGGGCCCCAGAGATTTAGTACCTCCTGGACAAACTCCATTATCAACGACTTATGTTTTCATGTGTTGATGAATGGCATGTTCCTCTTCTTTACAGCATGCAGATGTATTCATTTATGTTCTTTTAGAAATGCAATTTAACACACCACGAAAGTAAAAGGTCTTGGAACCATCCTTCATCACACTTGGACCTAGATCACTATTCCAAGTTGAATCACTCAAAAATACCTCGGCTAACCCATGCTAAAAAGTAGAAAAAATAGCATGCTCTAAAAAATAGCAGAAATTTATTGTTCTTTGCCACAAAGGAGTTCCAACAATCTAGATTTTGGAATAGGAAAGCTAATCCAAGTAGCGCAATGATTACTATGACCTTCCAAATATTTTCCAAGGATGAAATGATGCTTTTGATCCTGCAAAAGAACTTACATTAACCATTTAACTCAATCCTACAACAAGAAATCATTAATACTAATTGCAAGAGTAAAAAGAAATAAAAACAAGACATGCATGTGAATAAGCAGTGAAGAGAAGGAATAAAATGATACAAAGGGGCTATGAGGCTCCTGGGATGTCCAAGACCAAGGAAACTCAGAGACATATAGAGGAGAACAATATTTAGAAGTTGAACATGACACCAATTTTCATTATTTTCATCAATAGAATTACATCCCTGCAAGAAAATACAATGGCGCTGAAAAATACAAGCTCTCTCCACAATAACACTAATGAAAATCTCCTTCTAGAGGAAAATTTGACTTGGTACTTACAGAAAATGATTAGGAATCATTCCCCATGAATGGAGGAAGCTTTCCCCACCAAAATCCCTTGATTAGTGGATCTAGTCCCCAATACTAGGAATATGCATTAAATGGCAGGGAACACATTCCTATATTTTCTCAGTCATTGGAGTTCCATAATCTGTGCCATAATTCCGTAATATCTTGTTGATTTATTGTTTGCTATTGATCCTCCTGTAGTAGAGAACAAGTCCCTAAATTATCTGCCCAATATTCTCATAATATTCCACAAAAATAAATAATATTAGGCACAAATATGGAATTATTCATAAACCTTCCTAATCAATATATTAAAGTTAAAAATACATTATCTAATGCAAGAAGAGACGTTTAATGTGTTGAAGCATGGTCATAAGCCTTAATTTATGTTTAATTTAGAGGCATGAGCCTTAATTTATGTCTAATTTAGAGGCCCATCATACCCCCTACTGAAAGTGGTTCTCATCCTTTGAGCAACTTAGTGACCTTATTATGCCTCATTCATGGCCCTAGTGGCCTCTCTCTTGTGCATTAAGAATCTTGGCTATAAGTTCTGCAAGGACAAGCCCAAAAACATAACTGTGCAAAGAAAAATCATTGTTTCTTGAGACCATTAGCTTGTCTTCTTTCCTCGTTCAAGATGGGTTCTTGAATATTTTTTCAGTTTAGCAAGGTCTTCCACATCCTTATCAACCTTTTTCTACCTCGTTCCACCATTTGGACACCTCTAACACCTTCAAAATGCATTTAGATGAGAACTAGGACATCCTATAGTAATTCTTGTCAAAACTACAAGAAACCCTGTTAAAAGTACAGGAAACCCTTTTTGAGCATCAATGATATTATGAGGCTAGGACAGGCCCTCAATTTGACTCCCGTGCATTTTTCCCATTTTTAGGCCTTGGAAAAAAGCTAGAAAGAGATTGGAGACCTCTTGGAAAACACATTTTCATCACTACAGTTTGAGTTTTGTTTGATGATGAATGCCTCATTTTCTTTTGTTGCCTTCTTCTTCTCTCTTGTGTCCTAGATGACTGTCTAATGGCTTTGGAGTTCTCTACTTGGATTAGGTCTCTCTTAAGCTCTGCCATCTTGGGGTTTAGCATAATTTGTTTATTTCTTCCTTATTGTAGCAACATTCTGCCTTCCTGTACTAGTCAGTCCTCCTCTTTCAGGGTCTTCTAACTATATGGGAGTGATGAGAAATGATGAAGAGGGATTAGATGATGATGCTAGGGCTCGAAGGGAGTAGTGTAGGTTCGTGAAAATGGGGAGGATGCTCTATTTGTTTTTTTTCAACAATGAAATGGGATGGATGAATGATGAATAGATAGTGAATATGAAGTGGATGGAGGGCTTAGAATGCTATGGTGACTTGGCCTTTGCAAAATTTCTTTTTTTAAATATTGTCCTCATTCCTTGAAATCATCACCCTTCATAATTTTTCTTTTCAACATTGCATGAGTGAAGGAGTGAGTTGCAATTAACTAGTTGAAGGCGACTGAAACTGTTGAACTATCCTTAGCTTATAAAACCTCATCTCTCATGCATTGACAACAAATTTCTAACTACAATAGGCTTAAGAGAAGAGGTCAAGAATATTGCATACTTCTACCTACCTGATAGCCTTCTTGTAGATGTTGTTTGTTGGAGAGTGAAATCCTTGCTCGTATTTTCTGCATGTGTTTTTTTTTTTCTTTTTTCTCTAATGTTGTTCCTTGATGTGCAGTTATTGGATGGTGATGTTGATGAATCCTCACTATGCTGGTGGGTTCCCTCTTGTTAAATTCCCATGTCATGTTTCTCTAATGGATTTTGAGGGTTGTATATGTCTCCTTATCAAATTTAATGGATGAGGAATTTTAGATGGAAATTCTATGTATACAATTCCCCTAGACTACAATCTTTTTCACACATTAGAAGGCTTTTCTATATTCTTTTCACTTGGAAAAATGTGGGAAAGTTTAGCTCCTACCTCCTTATCACTCTCTGGTGAAACAAATCTCTATTTCTCCCTTTTAAAACTGCTCACTAGCAATCTTGTTGGTATTGTTCAGTATCCTGTATGATCTTGTAGGTTTTCAGGGAATTCTATAGGTTTATAGGGAATCCTGTAGAAAACATAGAACCCTTGCAAACTGAGCTAAATAAGTAGAAAAATGGAGGGAATGATGGAATGATGAAGGATGTAGAATGGAGAAATGAAAACATGAATTGTATATGTCCCCTTTGATCCTCTCTTATTGATCTAATCCTCCTCTTGCTGTCCTACAAACAACTTTTTAAAAATTCAGGACATCCTCTTGTAGCAGACGTGTTTTGTCCATATCTCACAAACGGTAGCATGGATTGACCTAAAACTTTCTGAGCATGTTTCCATCATCATTATGCACCTCCCCATATAATAAATTTGGTCAATGGATGCCAGAGCTCGAGAAAAACTATAAATTTCTGAAGGTGATGGAGGTTGATTTCTTGGAAACCGTGCACTAGAATTTGCTGAAATTGCTTGAGAATGTTACCATCATCCATATTCATCTCCCCCTTAAAAAAAATTGGTAAATGGATGTATGTTTTTAAAGTTATGGAAAAAACAAATTTATGCTCTATGTATTTTATTTCCTGTAGTAAAACAGAGCCTTCCTGTAATATTTTGGGACAGTAAGGAAAAGAGTGGTAGAAGCTTGGGAATGATGAGTGGATAATTAAAATAGATGATGGTGATGGATGGACATGGCCTTGGTCATGTTGGGGCATTTGAGCAAAGGAGGAGAAAGTCAAAATTTGACTTCTTTTGACTAGGTTTGACCTATTTTTTCTTTCTTTGGTGGCAACTTGTTTTTGTTCCTTGTAGATGTTGGAGAGCACCTACATTCATCAAATAGATACATGGAGCAAAGATTTTTTTTTTCTTCTAGGCCTAATAGCCGCCTCAAGGATGTTTTCAACTAGTAGGTATGCTTAGGCACCTCAAAGGAGGTTTTCACCTAGGATCTTTTCTTTTTTTCTCTTTTTTCTTTGTTCCAACCCATTAACCACCTCATGGAGGTTTTCAATCAATGAGCCAATCTGAGGCACCTCCAAGGAGGTTTTCCCCTGATATTTTTATTTTTTTCTCTTATTTTCATTTTTTTTTACCCTACCCTACTTGAAAAACAAAATCACTTTCAAGTATAATAATACTTCCAATGGAGCCATGTGCACATCAAGATGATAGGCAAAATGATGTGTAGTCTTGAAATATATGCTTTGACATGTACCTAAATTTGAGTGATCAAATGCTTTGACTTTGATGATATCAAGCACGATTGAAGAAAATAGTATTGCTGCAACTTAGTGACTATCTGGAACCATATTTTAATATAGTTGTGATGCCTATGGTCCACTTGCTGATTTTGATCATCTTGGATGTCTTCTTCTACCATGGCCTTCAAGTCTTCCTTTTTTTGTTGATTGATCTCTTGAATACATGGAGGATTTGATGGTAACCATGAAGGAACTTTCTCAATCTATGATTTTGATGTCTTCTCTTCATCAAGTGCAGCCCATGATTATGTGGTCTTCTCATTTGAATCTTCTTCTTCTGGATGTGGTACTTCAATGATATCAAAATAATATATTTTTTACAATACTCTTCCTGAGCTATGGTGAATACCATTGATCGCAAGAGGATATGTTTGGAAGTGTTGTACCTCAACAGTAAGTGGGCTAAGCTACTTCAATGTATGGGTTTGGAAAAGGTGGTATAGGTAGTTGAGTAGGAATGAATATTTGAGATGGATGTGAATGGTAAGGATAACATGGATTTTGATATGGAGGATATTGAGGAAAACATTGAGGATATTGTGGATGGCTCCCATAAGTTCCTTACCAACCTTGTTTCCAAGATTGGTTTTGGGGTTGAGATGGCCAATGTTGCCAAGGAAAGGGTGTGTTCCAATTACTTTGAGGTGAATGTGCATAAGCTTGAAATTTTGAATTATGCTCTTGCATCATATCAAGCTGAATAGGTTTCCATGGTCCTCTTGGAGCTAAATAACATAGCTGCATTGGAAATTGACTTGCTCCATTGTCCTCTTGGTGAAATTCCTTCAACCTTGGTAATGAGGAGCAACATTTAACATCACGTGATTCTGCATGGACAACACAAACATCTTCTTTTTTCTCATTTTGTATTCTTAACATTTCTACTTGTTCGGTTAGATTGCTAAGAATTTTTGTTTTAAAGTCATCAAACAAATTTCCAAGCTTATCTTGACTTACCGATCTTGATGTTGATTGACTTACTCTTGCCCTTCCTCTTGATATGTGTTTGCATGTTTCACAAATTTCATCAAATGATAATTGGTATACATCACCTATACTCATGAGATCAAGGAGATTAATCCATTCATACCTAATTGTTCTAAGTAAGAGGGTTTTTAGTGTGTCGAATCCTAAATGATGTAGTTTTTTCGTCTTAACATTATACATGAACCTCTCTATTATATCCTCAACGCTCTCATCTTCTCTTTGATTCATTCTAAAGATTTATTCTTTAGGATCATGATCTTTATATTTTTCTCTAAATATATTTTGCATATCATTCCATGATCTTATTGAATTAGTCCCTAAACTCATGAACCATTTAAGAGCTCTATCCTTCAAAGTTACCAGAAACAATCCCAGTTTTTGAGTTTTTAATAAGTAACCATAAGATCTACAAACAATCTCAAATTCAAAGAGAAAGGTTTTCGGATCCTCTAACCTTAGACCATGAAATTTTGGAAGAAAAGATGGAGGGATGTTCTTCATGTGCACACTATCGTTAGTATCTTGAATGAGAAATCCGAGAGGATCTTCCTCGTTGTCATAATCTCCATCCATTTCTTCTACATCCTTTGACATCTTCTTCTTCTACTTGAAACAGTGAATGGTGATGTGGCTCTTACTACACCAGGTGATCAAATGGGGGTTTGGTTGGTGTTGGTGAATTTTTTTGTTTTTGTTTTTATGATTGAATGAAAACTATAATGCAATGCAATTTTCTACTTTTGAAATTAAATATGCCTAATGCAATTATTTTTTGTTTCTTCAAAAAAGTAAAAATAAATGAATCAAATAGGGAAGGAAAGAATGCATACTTTGACACCTCCCCGGAAACGGCACCAAAAAGTGATGAACCTTGGTATTGCAATAAGAATGTTGCAACTCCCAAGGCTACTGACTTTAATCATCAACCCGGGGTTCGTACAAACTTAAGAGGCAGTGGCACTATATGTGTAGCATACAATGTGTCATTCCTTTGATGTCATGATGTAATGGAGTGCATGTACTGAAGTCAAATCCTAAACTAATTGCAGAAAATGAAATGTTCGAAATGGAACCTTAACCTATTGCAAGAAAGAAAGTACAAGGAAAGAGACCTATCCTAATCGCATAAAGATCATGAACTAAATGTAAAAGAAACCTAGCTTAACCCTATTTATCACATGTGATGATTTAAACTAACTAAGCATGAAATCTAATCTAGAGAGTACTCACTGGTGTGTGCATGTGTAAATATAAAAGAACTCATTTTTTTTAATCTTTTTGCTTTATAAATGCAAACGCTAATCTTTCCTTAATCTTTGGCAGGGAAGACAAGTGTGGAGCAAGAGGGTTAAAATGGTCTTGATGGCATGGAGGTCAAGTAGAGGCCTAATCCCAGCTTCAATGATGATTTTTCTCAATTCGAGCTCAAAACAAGCTTTCCTACTGGATGTAGATTTCCTACAGGATGCTACAGTGATTTCCTACAGGATCCCCTAATTTACTACACGATGTTACAGATTTACTATATGAAATTATAATTCACCGAATTACCAAGAAAATCAAATCCAAATTGGATGGGACAAATTTTTTTATTAACTAGGATGTCTTAGGTCCCTATTCCAAGTGGAATCACTCAAAAAAACCTCTGTTAACCCATGCTAAAAAATAGAAAAACATTACTAGTCGAAAATCTAGAAATTCGAGAACTAGTGAGCTAGTAAATCTAAAAAATGCCTAACCTAATCAAGTGCAAATGCAGTGGGGTAATTTTTGTTATGAACTAGAATTTTTTTTGATCTAATGCAAGTGGAACCAACGCAATTGAAGCTCGTTATCATGCTCTAAAAAATAGCAGAAATTTATTGTTCTTTGCCACAAAGGAGTTCCAGAAATCTAGATTTGAGAATAAGAAAGCTAATCCAAGTAGCTCAATTATTACTATGACCTTTCAAATATTTTACAAGGATGAAATGATGCTTATTATCCTGCAAAATAACTTACATTAACCATTTAACTCAATTCTACAATAAGAAATCATTAATACTAAATGTAGAAGTAGAAAGAAATAAAAACAAGAGATGCATGTGAATAAACAATGAAAAGAAGGAAAGAAAATGATACAAAAGGAATATGAGGCTCCTAGGATGGCCAAGCCCAAGGAAACTCAGATACCTATGGAGGAAAACAAGATTTAGAAGCTGAACATGGCATCAATCTTCATTATTATTATAGACATATTTGTGCACTGCAACCCCAATCACATATGTCCATAAACCAAGGGATTCTGAGTCCCTAAAAGTGTTGTTTCATGCCCTAAAGGAACAAGGTCAGCTGATTACATCATCTCCCAGAAGTTCTCCACAGAAAACTGCTCATAACTGGTCAAAATTGGACCATACAGATTGCCCAGTGCTAAGGGTGCGATGCATCTCACCTGCTCAGTGTAAAAAGTGCGATGCATACTGGAAATCCCTTCTGTAGGGTGTTGTCACGCGGAATTAGTCGATCTTGCGGACAAGACAGACCTTCCTAGAATCTAATGAAGACCTAATGACAAACAAACCAACCAAACACTATCTTTCTCTAAATGTGCTTTATAAATAATGGTAAAAAAAATGTGTTTAAGGGCCCACCTCATGCCCAAGGCAAGTTTGGAGATGCCTTCGCTCCTTTGATCCAAGTAAGTTCCTTCGTCGAAAACCTGCAAGCACAAACAAGGAAAACAATTAAATAGCACCTCAATATCCAATATTATAAAACATATTTAACATGAAAGTCAAGGAGTCCATGAAACAAATAGCATAAGATACTTGTTGAGAAAAATGAGCTTGATTGTATTAATTCAAAAGAAAAGAACCTTACAACCTTTGCCTTGACGCTGTACAAGCTCCTTCCAGGGTCCAACAAGAAGTCTCCTCTACTTTGACAAGCTTCACTCACTCCCTAATGGGGCCAAAAAGGTATGTGATCTCTCCTCCTAAGCTCAAATAGGAAGTCTTGATTTCACTAGCATTTACCCTCAAAAGTTCAGCTTCTAACCTCCCGCCACTGACCCAATGCCTCAATTTATAGTGCAATGGAGATCAGTTACCAGCTCCTCCTTCAAAGGGATAGCTCCTCTCAACAAGGGATTAGTTCCTCTTTGTATGGGATGCATGAACCACTTGGAGCGAACAATCCACGTAACAAATCCTTCTAGAAAACTCTAGAATCAACCCAAGAAGAGTTTTTAAAGATAAAAATTGCGCCTTTTGACTTTTACAGGGGTATGCACCCTCTCCTTTACATACAGAGCATATAAGTACGCAGATATCTTGAACAAAAGTTGCGGGCCCACAGGAAAAGCTAAGAGAAAGTGTGGAACCAGAGTTATATTGCTTTTTTGATGTCTTTCTCTCTTTTCTCAAGCTTGTTTTGAAGAGCTGAGGTTTAAGACTTGCTTAGGAAGCTGGTATAGGTGATGATAGTCCTACACCGACTGCAAATAATCAAGGTGACGATATTTTTGTGTAACAAATTCACTACAGTTTTGGATAAATTCTCAGTTCTCTAAAGCCTCTCTTTTGCATGTCGCGTGAAGAAAAATGAGTTTAAATTAATGAACAGTCTGTTGTTTTAACTCGGTGTCCTTGGAGAGGGAAAATTCAATTTGGGAACTTATTGTGCGCTAGAATTCAATCTTGTTTATGCCACGCCTCTTGTCTTTAAATGTCTAACAATCTCCATGGCATGTACTTCAGTTTAACAACAAGATACATGACGTATCCCAATTGAGTATGACTCTTTCAAACCGATCTGTCATTTTCAATCGAACTTCACTACTCCACCTATTTAAACAGCTATTCCTATGTTCTTTTCGTAGAATGCTCGATACTTTACTTGGATGGATTTCATTATTTGCATAGTCACATGCCTTGCATGATTCATAGTGATTTGAATTGCAGCAACATTTTCATGAGTGGCAATACTGGATTCTTGTGAATCATAAGCTAACTGCATAGACTCTCAAACCCTGATTAGTTGTTGATTACACCGAGTTTTTCTCCCTCTCCATATCTCCATGGCCTCTCTGCATACACAGTCACTCCGTTTTCATACTACATGCGTATAACACACCCTGTTTTCACATAGTCTACGCATATAGTTACTCTATTTTCACATATTCTATCCATACAAGTCTTCTCACTTCAAAAATCAATTTTCATTTCGTACTCAGTATTTTTCCAGTTCCATACCCATCAGTTTTCTCCACATTATTCTTCATTTCCTATTCATACAATTGTTTTGCTTCCACATAACCACTCTGTTTTCATATATCTGTCTTCTACATTAGTGTTTACGCAGTAAAAAGGCAGAATGGGTTTGATTGTGAGAACAGAGACGAAGGAGTCATCAAAGTTGTTGAAAATATCATACATTTCCATTACTCTAATATATTTTCATCATTAAAACTATTTTGCTTCATATACCATTTACAAAAATTTTATTTTTCAGGCAGACAATGAAGAATTTTTTTTTGAAAAATAACAGAGAAGATCACGAATAATTGGTCTTGTGCACTAGTTGCGATCTTAAGGTCTCTCTCCCTAGTACTTGGATGCATAAAATATCTTTTCCAATAAATTAAATAAAAAAAACTGATGGTTGACTATCTTTTAGCTATAGAATGCAACCTGATTCCACAGCTAACTGGCAATTCCGCAGCCATTTTCATACTTCTATAGGTTATAGGTGCCAAGAGACGAAACAAACCACATGGGTAGCTATGAAAATGTCATTACATGGATGGTGTCCTATTCATTTGATCCAGGTTGATGAAAAAGACCCCGGTCAAAGTGAATTCAAGGTGTGTGTTATCACTAAGTTGCCACACTAAGTCGTCGCATGTCAAGAAAAAAATAATAATTTTGAATCAATGAAATGAATAAGTTATTTGCTCACTTTTCTGAAGGTATTGATTAATTTTCGACTGATGATGAAAGATGAATGGCTAACTTTTTATTCAAGATTTTTAGCTACAGAAATTGTGCACATTCCGTAGCTAAAGTCCAATTCCGCTGTTAAACATCAATTTGCAGATAAAAAACCTCATTGTTCAAATCAGCCTAACTTTCTCATACAAAATCAGATTTTGATGATTCAAGTATCGTTGGAAAGATCTCAACAAGATCTACACAATGAGAAATCCATCATTAGAGTTTGAAACAATAAATAATAAAATAAATTGCTGAAAAGAATCAACATGTAACTTGAGGCACTAATTCCAAAATAGGTATAAATTATTTTGATTTTTCCTTTGAGAAATTGTTTCATTAATACAAATTCTTAGTTTTGTGTGTAAATATCATAACTAGAGAAATTGATCACCTCTCTCCTTTGATAATCTTACATTGCATTGCAGAAGAAGTATTAGGTTATTGCAGGTTCCAAGAGGAAGGACAAATGACTACAAGAGAATGGTGTCTCTCTGAGAGACCAATTTGTTTCATAAGAGGGTGATCAGTAACAAAGAGGAAATATGTTGATGCAAAATCAGATCCAAACACTTGAAAAAATTTCAGATACTATTATCTTCATCACACCCATAACTCATAATAAACCATTCATCTCATTTTCCTCCATATTTTCCATTTACATTCACATCCACTTTCCATCTCTTTTTTTGGATTCATAACTCATAAATAAAAGCAAGAGGCTCATTCACATGCTTATTTCCCATTGCCATCTTCCATTTTCATCTTCCCTTTCCTCTCATTTTCATTCCGCAAATAATCCATACTTCAATGCAAATTATTGAGTCCATAGTCCTTTGAGTCTAAGTTCCTTGTAAAGACACCTTGAGGCTTGCATGCCTTAATGAAAAGTTCTCATGCTGACAAACAATGGGAATACATTAATGTCTCTTGTTCATCAGATATTCTAGGTGACTCGACATCGACAAATTCATTCGTACCTAGCAAGATGTGTTTGGGCATCTTGACTCTCATTGTCATCAATGGTGAGAGTTCTCGTGTTGACTAGTGGCATCCATCAATGGCCACTAAGTCAACTTTCCTGCTATGATTGACATCAGAACATATTTTCACACAGTAGGAATTGTGCCAATGAGTTTTGAAGACATGAAGACTATTATTTTCAGCATTTTGGAGCAGATTCAACAAGTTTTAGTAGAGCAATAAAAAGTCATCTTAACTCTTTATCCATGACTCTTCTTGTTCAGCCACTTGAAGAAGACTATGATCAGAATTTTGTAGCCACCACACATACAACTCATCCATTCCAAAGGGTAAGTTAAAGTACGTCATTTTCTAATTTTTGACCATAGAATTCCATAAAAAGCTAGAATGATAATTGTTGGAAAAACATTTCTCTTCCTCACTTCATAAAATTGGCAATACCATCAGTTGGGGGGGGAGGGGGTGAATACATTCATCTTCATATTTTTCCATTTCCACTCAGGAGCCCACATACTTCCAACATATATTAACTATTAAATTGTTATTATCAGTATACAATGGCTTTTCAAAAAAAAAATGTTTAAAGGATAAATTGGATACAAACAAAATCATGATTGTCACACAAGAACCAACCATCATGCAATCCAATAAAGATATACTTTGCAACAATAATCAAAATATCATTATGCAAAGTTCAAAGATCAAAGTAGAATGCAAAAAAAAATAAAATTATTGTAACACAAGAACCAACCATGTTGCGATTCAAGTAAACAATTTGTAGAAATATGAAGTTATCAAATGATATCATGCAAAGTTAAGCCAAAGCTCAAGGATCAAAAGAGTAAATGTAATATATATTGCAAGAGGACATGTAATAAATTTAGTTGGGGGGTATGTTTGGTCTTGAAAATGTCATTCATTTCCATTACACATTCACTATTATGTCCATTATATCACCTCCATTTCACCTCTATTTCACTACTATGTCACTACATTCATCCCACTTTCATTATCATTCGGCCAAATTTATGTTTTTCCAAACTTTATTAGTTCTTAGCCTTTTTAAGTGAATTTGTGGTTAAAAATTAAAAAATAATGTGCATATGCTTATACCTAACAAGTGGGTTGAGATTGTTGACATGTGTAGGTCAAAAGGAGGCTTCTAGAAGGACTTTATATGGCATCCTAAGGCCAAATTCGAATTTGAGTGGAGAGAATCATGGGATCATGAGGATATGTGTCACATCTCTTAATTGTATTGAAACTCTAAGAAGATGTGTCTTATCAATTCCTATTTTTATTAGGACTCTATAGGTAGAGGGAGAAATTCATGGACTCTCATTAATGAAATGGCTTCTCATCTTTTTGTATAAATAGAAAATCTATCTCCTTTATTGGTTAGGTTGTTAGTTCTTAGTCTTAGCTTAGCTTGGATTTTTAGTTCTTTAGCTTGGAGTTTGTAGGTCTTCCTTGATGGCTTTGGAAAGATTTAGGGAGCTTTGTTGTACTTTGTAGTTTTTAAGAATTTAAATAAAGCTTTGATGTTCTCAACATGGAAGGAGATGTGAAGTAGATGTCATGGAGCATATTAGAATGTAAGGTAGAGTAGATTTTATTTTGTAATTTTGTTTTGATTTCATTTATATATGTCAATTTATTGCTTTCAATTTTGATAGTTTAGATTTTTCATTCATGCGATTTTAATTCATGCAAGTTTGTTCAATCGGTTGATTATAGATTAGTCTCTTTTACATGTTTTGGATCAAATAGTGACATGAGATTTGCCTCTCTGCTGAACTTTTTCTTAAGCTTTTCAATTTCAATTATGCTTTGATTTCAGTCTTATTTATTTGTTTTTGTTAGCTAGTTTAGATGTCAAATTCTTCATGTTATTTGACGTTATCTCTGGAGCCATGGCTTAACCTTGAAAAGCTACTGGGCGAGCTATCGGATTATAAGTGAAGTGATTTTATTTTATTTTCATTATGTAAGTAGGTAGTTTAGATATCAAGTTCTTCATGTTATTTGATGTTATCTCCGGAGCCATGGCTTAAACCTGAAAAGCTACTTGGCGAGCTATCAGATTATAAGTGAAGTAATTTGATTTTGCTTTCATTAATATGAAATTAGGTAATCTAGATATCAATTCTTCATGTTATTTGACATTATATTCAGTGCCATGGCTTAACCCCGAAAAGCTACTTGGCAATCTATCAGATTATAAGTGAAGTAAATTGATCTTGCTTTCGTTAGTCTGCAATTTTTGGTTTGTTTGAGTGCAATAGTTTAAATTTATTTATTTATTTATTTATTT